>UELX01004219.1:0-18995 GCA_900480035.1 Eupelmus urozonus
TCACACCTCGTGAAGTGTGAATTTTGAATTTTATCAAAATTCACACCTTGTAAGGTGTGAATTTTTAAGTTCACACCTCATAATGAATTTGGAGCTCAATTCACACTTTTTCTTTTAGAGAGTAAATACGCTGAAATTCATTTGCAAGAAAATGTAGATAAAAATCAAAATTAATGCCAAGAATATGTAAAAGGAAATTGCGCTTAGTATAATTCTGCAGATTTACAACTTATAAATTAGCTCACGTTTATTATCAGTTTTTGTGACAATATTTAATGATCCTTCTTCATATATTGAAAATATGAGTTTGTTTGCTTTGTTAATTAATTTTCCTTGAACTATTAAGAAGCAATGTTTCGTCTAGAAGTATTAAATTTTATTCTACATATAAATTACCCTATTCACAAAATGAATTTTGTTTCTGAATGTAACAAGAGTAATAATAATCCATACTAAGTTTACTGAACGATTCTATAGTATTACATAATGAAAGACAGATTGAAAGTGCTAGTGATCAAAGTTGCTCTAGCCAATATTTTAATCTAGCCTTGTAAACTTGAAAATTAAAATAGATGCTCCTGCGTCGGCGCAGGGAATAAATAACTAAATCTGTAAACGCTATATAATAAAGATGGAAGTAGCAATCGCCCTAAAGTTAATATAAGATTAGGACTCGAACAATGTTTGGCATGAAGTACTTGCTCTAAATTTGTACCCATTCATTAAATTGTAGTCAACTTGATAAATTATACTTTGAAAAGATTAATCCAATTTATTAATAAACGATATATAAATGTATTAAACTTGAAAACCGAGGGTACAGAGCGACTAATGTAATCGAAAAAGTTCATGTACACGAACAAACACTAATAGCATTGCCTTTACAAGATTCTCAGCATGTTTATAGCATCGCGGCCGTGAAAAAACATCGCAGCCAACGTTATCGAAGCAATCATTTGCGCGGGAATATCGATGCCTCAACATGTGCGTATCTCTGACATCAGATTGAGTTTGAGTTATAATAAAAAGGATAAAAGCAGGTATATAAGCGCGCTATATAGATAGGAGCGCTCATGCGCCCAGCCGATCCTCGTGCTCCGTTTCTAACCTTGACCCCTGGCCTTATGCGATCGCGCGAGCCGAGGGTGAGCCTTAGGATTTTCCCTCGAAGCCAGCTAGGGCGTGAAATCAGTAGACACGTGCCAGGCTGATGTTTTTAATATTCTATGATGCATTCACGTTAGGTGGTAGATAGCGCGCGGTAGTACAAACACCGATTTTTTTTCTTTTTCGGCTTAATCAATTTTCACTTGCGTTTGCAATATTTATATCTGTATTGTTATACTCACTGGTCAGAGATTTTTCTATAAATTTCAATTTATCACTAGTCTATCTTGGGTTTTGCTTTTTATCTTCATTGAAGTAAACATAAATTATTCAAGATTATGCTACGGCCAAAGTATTGATTTGTTTTTTATTTCATTTTCACAATTTATTAATAGAATCAAGCTATTTTTATAACTAAGTTTATATAATCTATTCGGAAATTTGATTGCCACTATTCTAAGAAAATTCAGAATCTTTCATGATTGTAATTTACGGTAACGTTACGAAATCTACCATATGATTGATTTAATACTTAAGAAATAAATTTATAGGAAGATGTATACTTAGATTACCAATAATCGAACCTTAAATATGCTACGCGCAATCTAGAGTACTTTTATAGTGAAAGAGATAAGGCAGATCGATATAAACTTGTAGCGCGGTCTTATCAAAGAAACCCAAAGTGGCTAGCCCCGCAGGGGATAGCACTGGCGCTTTCTTAGAGCACCTCAAAAGCTTGCACTTGTATCTTTTGCTCTTTTTCATTCGCGTCAAGTTCAAGATCACCAAACATGCTGGACTTTTCCAGCCTTCTTTCGATTAATGCTTTTTACTTAAAACGTCTTTTTAAGAGAAACACATCATCAATATATATATATATACGTATCAAGTCTATAATTACAATTTAATATAACCAAATGTAAGAACTTGTACAAAAACAGATATGAAAAATATTTTAAAAATAAAATTAATAATAAATTTGCAATCTAGAGGTAGTGCTTGCTACAAAACATTAATGTGTTTGATAAATTACTTGGATAACGACCTTCTGAAATCCCACAGGATTACGATATTGATGGTATTTTTCTTAGACGGATGGTAGATAGACCATGGCCTTGTAATACCTATATTTCTTTAATTTTTACTGCTATATTGATTTATTCGCTTGCTTCTGCAAAGATTTCGAAAAATTATGCGGCATATTATGAATTAAGAACATGCCTTGAAAAGTTAATCGTTTTACTTTGAATATTAGTACCTATGCCTCTGTTTTATCAATACTTTTGATAGTTTATGTTTCTTCGTGCTCCAACTAGCCTACTAAATGAAAATTTGCAAGTATATAATTAATCCAATTGTAAGATCAATTATATAAATTTACACTGCACCATTGCCGTTTAGAAGGTTACTTATCTCTCTACGTCATAAAGAAACGAATGAATTTTATATATCACGATATTTCTTTGCTGTTGCTCATTTTAATATTCTAGATTGGCTCGAAAAATATTTGACAAATATTTTTCTCCAAAGCACTCGACAAAGATGAGACGTTCGTTCTCTTTTAAATCAGAAAATATGGAGCGCTTGAAACGAGCCTAAACCGACAGTTTAGCAAACATTGGCGAGCACGATCAGTAAACTCGGCGCTGATGCGTCTCTCTTATTTCCTGCGCACGTCATTACGTTTGTTATTATGTGCGGGGCGTGTGTTCATGCGCACCTTTTATTCTTTATAACTTCCTTGAAGCGACCGATAAAGCGTGCACTATATTAAAACCTCGCTAAATCAAAGAAAACATGTTGCTTCTCCGTCTTTGTTATCCCTGCAGCCGATCCCCAAGGCTTAAAAATAGCAGGCGCGCTTCTCATAAAAAAAGCGTCATGCATATATATATAGATCAGCAGCGCAGTTTAGAATAGTAGAGCCACTGCCGCGGGGCGAGAAGCGCGTGTGTATGTCTTCTTATACCTAAAATTATTTGATAAGCAAACATCACGCTGATCCTTTGTCTGAGAGCTTAAGCTGAGGAGAGTTTCTTCATTATAAGAAGAAATGTTGACGCATCGAGCGCTCGAGCTCTCGACTCCCCGCAAGATTCTCGCACGAACTGCTCACGTGTCGCGAATTTGAGCTCGCTCTGGCCCGAGATATCGTTCGTTAATTCAGATAGTGATATAAATAAATTGCTAAAATGTTGTTGATTGTACGCGGGACTTTCGGCTTTATGTTTCACGTTATACAGTGTACAAGCCGAGTATATACATTGCAACATTTCTATATACTCGAATAAAAAAATTATTGATGACGATCAAAGTTTGAGCGCAGAGCGGCTGGCAAATATGTTGAAAAATAAATCCGATTGTAAACATTCGTCATCCTTGATATTAAAAGACGACATAAAGAGTCCGAACATTGAGCGAACGAAAGTATATATAGACAAACTCGCGCGGAGAAAAAGCTTTTTTAAGCTTTGTATCATTGTTGCAAGTAATTATATATATGCAGGCGGCTGTTACACGTGAACGAATAAGTTTTTACTATGAATTACATTGAAAGCGAAACGCTAACCGCTTTCGAAGGCCGAGAGCACGCAGCGTGCAATTTGCAAAGCAATAGATTCCAAGGCGAGCTCTCTCGGCACGCCACGAGCGCGCTAACCTACTCGATGCTTATAGTACATGTAGGTGTACAAATATTTCGCGTCCACGCTAATTCTGATTGTTGCAGTCAGTCGTCTAAGGACACTTTTTATCTCTTGGGCTTATTGCAAAGCTCCTTTAGTGCAGGTATTTCAGCTTTAAAGATTCTTGATTGTACTTTCGTGAAGTCGTGTATATTGTATTTTATATAATTAACTTTCATTAATGGATAGTGTATATTACAAGAGGTTGAATTATTATTAGCTCTTCTAATTCTGATATTGAATAGATAAGGAAATCTTATTTTAACTTAATTAATTGAACTGTATTCAAACAAAAAAGAATAACTTTTATGCGCTAAAATTAAAACTGATTGCATATTTTTTCTTACTTAATTTTTAACAATTACAATAAAAAGTATTCTTCTAGTAGAGGTAATCATGAAACATTGTGCTACTTTGCAAATTTCTATCTTTCTCTGTCACTATGATTTTGCACTTCAAAACAAAGTCACTTTACTATAATATTATAAAATTTATTGTAAAGTAAATTGCTTAATTTTTGCGGAGAATTTCAAAACATGAACAGTTTTTGTTATGACTATTTTTTCCTTATATGTGTAATTAGTTTGATTGTAAATAATCTTCGAATAATTAATATTTTCTTAAAAATTTATTATGAAATACAATCGTTTTTGTTATGTATTACATAAAAGATTCATCTTGTGATTTTATTTGGATTTTCAGTTTAGAGGCGTCTTGTCTAAATCTCCTTGGCTACTGGGTTTTCCTATAGCTACAGTCAAGATTTGCTGGAAAGTCCGCAGCAGTAAAATAATAATGTAGTGGTTTCCATTGGGATTCTAATCCTCAATAAAAACATAAAAAGCTTGGAAAACCCAGTGTAAACGCAACTGTAATTACTCTGCATTTGTTTTATACAGCTGTTTTTACGTAAAGATCGATATGTAAACATTGTCTATAGATTTCAGCGTATTCTATAATAAGATCAAGATAGATTCAATATTTACTAAATTTGATAAGTTAGTTTGACATAATAATTTGTATGATGTCATGCAGCCAGCACAGATGCTTATCTTATCGCAGTATTGAATTTTTATTTATACTATCTTAAGGTTGAAATTTAATAAAAAAAGTACAAACCCACAGAGTACAGTAATCGTTATATGTAATAGAAATTTCCCAGCCTCAACGCTATAATAACATAAGACAATGTAAACTAATAATTCTCCTCCTGGAAAAACAGCTGTAGCAGCCTCAAAGCCCTCTGTCATATCATTCCGGCCGCTTTTACGTGTGTGTCAGCCACTGGAAAGAAAAAACTTTTTTTCTCACATTTACCGCGTCTTGCAAGTCTAACGTTTCGCAAACGTCTTGTATACTTATAGACCAGCAGCGTAGCGACAACGGGAAACTCGAGCGTTCAGAGTCTTTGGATGAACTATCGAACTAGCGTCGCGCGGAGCAACCTATAGTCGTGTATATATAGTGTCAGCCGCAGAGATAGGAAGTAGAGACTAGAGAGAGAGAGAGAGAGAGAGAGAGAGACGTCTGCTCATCAGGCGAGGATGGAAATAATAAAGAAAAGCCGAGCAGCAGCTTGAAGAAAGACAGAGCGCGCTCGCGAGTATATAGCTTGCCGTATATGTATATATATATATATATAATAGATCGAACCGCGTGAGCTTGATCGCGATGTGCGTGTGAGAGCTGAGGAGCGCCATAGGGGCGGTGACGTCAGCGGGCGATTCGGCATGGCCGGGCTGCTGCTGACTGCCGTCTCGCGCGGGCAGAACACACAGAGAGTGGGAGGGGAAAAGCGGCGACGAGAAAGAGTAGGAGCCGCAGAGAGCGCGCTCGCTCTCGACGTCTCGCAGCAGCAGCAGAGAGCAGTAGTGTGCCGCATTTCGACGCTCTCGTGCTATTTTCATCCGGTCGGCTCACAGCTGGCCCAGATACTAGCGTGTGCGCGCGCGGCCTATACACTTATAGCTCGGACGATAAATCCAGTGGTGCCTAAGCCGGCCAGCCGGCCCCTAAGCGCGCTCGCTCCGTATTCCGTAAGTGCATACGCGTCGCTCCAGTGTGAGATTCTCTCTCTCTCTCTCGATCTCTCTCGATCTCTCTGCGTGTGTAAGTGCATCAAAGACCGAGTCCGAGGGTCGAAGCGAGAGTACTCTGAGAGAGTGCTGGGCTGTGTGCTACGTCGAGAGCGCCCTAAGATGTGACTCTGTGATTTCTGCTCTAGCGGTGCTCTCTCGAAGCGCAAGTGTAGGCAAATCGTCGAGGGACAGCTCTAAAAGCCGAGCCGCTGGGTTATCTCGGAGCGGAGCCGTGCCGACACCTCCGATGACAGTCTGGTAATTATTTCTACGCTTATACTCGAGACTGCAGATTTGTCCTCGATATATATTCTCCCTCTACCGAAGGCGCGAGATAGGTGATTTTATGCGATTTTAAGGATGCGCTGTAGACTTCGCTCCTCGATATATTTCGTAACGAACGCAGTCACGTCGGGCGCGCTATCGCTTCGCTTTAAATACATTTCCATAAGATAATCATCTGCTTTTTTCTTTTAACGCGGTCGGCTCTTCTCTCGAGCGTTTTTCATTTTCCTTGAACGTTTACTAAAAATAGAGTTAACAAAAATTGACTTTTTGTCCTCCCGTGGGCAGTGAGACAATTGTATAAGCAATCGCTCCACATTGTTGCTGAGGATCGAAGTAAAAAGATACGACGCGTGCGTTTACTCGTTAGGACCTTGCGGTTACGCAAGTACTGTTTCAAGTTTCTTGCACTTGTGTGTAGTAAAACAGATTTGTAATTTCGGAGCAATCGGAGCAATTAATGTCGTATTAACAAATTTCCAAGAAAACATTGTAGATTTTTTAGATGGAAGTCTGCTTGGGACGTAAGAGTACATACGTAAATTGTTTAATACTCGAAGCGGCACTCCATAGTCGTAATCAGCTGATCGTGCGCTAGTGAATGAAAATCGCTCCGCCATGTCTGCGCGCTCTTATATATATATATATAGACCAGCAAACGCCTTCCGCGCTCTAATCAACTATAGCTATACAGCCGCGTTAAGCAAAGCCTTTCCCCTTCTTTCATAATTTCGCGCAACGCGAATCAAACGCGAATTTTTGAAACTGTTTCGCCGAGCCCCAGCCTATATAGGTACAGCAAGGAAAAAGCCCCGCTCGTCCGGAGCAAACATCAGCGCGAGTATACAGATCTATTTTCGTTAATGGACGAAGCGGAAAAAAGCACTTACCACGTGCGCCCGCGTTCCAAAAAATTTGCGGCCCGAGCCTTCGCTCTTTTCTTCTCGAACAAACGCTAAAATTCCAAGCTCGCGGCGGCCCGGCCAATCGGCGCCGCTCACTCCCCCTGTTGCCTGTCTGCGTGTGCTAGCGCGCCTCGCGGCTTTGAATTGTTATTCAAGGTCGGGGAACTCGTTAGCTCTTGGACAGCAGCAGCAGCAGCAGCACACACCTAGCCCCGAAAGCGATATTCGGCCCGCGACGAGATACCGAGCACGATATCGTTCTCTCTTTCTCGTCTGGATTTTCAGAATATTGTACTTACATGCGTGCGGCTTTCTGCTGACTTTGGCTATATTATTAACGTTATTGGGCTATTTAAATTCCCCTGCCCGTTGTTTCGTCTAGATGGATATTCTTTGCTCGCTTTCTTATCTACTTTCATCTTTTTTACTTCGCCGTCAAACGCTTCGATTTTTATTGCTCGGCTTTGCTTTTATTCCATCCAATTGCTGGAATACTTAAGTATACTTATAAACGCGCCATCTGTCTTCATTGTTTGGTTTTTTAAATCATTTTATTTACGAACGTTTCGATCACCAATACTGTGCCTTTGTTGCGTTATTTTTCCGTTATACAAAGTCCAAATTTTTTCCTCTTTTATTTTTATCTTTTCGCGATTCTCGCCTGAAATATCAAACAGACGGAGAATTATTTTAGTTACAAAAAGCTTGCACAACTTTATGTTGATATTTTTGCGATAATGGACACCGACTTCTTGCTATCGGTCTTTACACTAAATCGGAATGGCTAAAAATATTTCTCTTTGAGAGAAATACTTTTATACAGGTCTTTTTGATGCTGATTTTTATTCATTGATTTTTTGCTTTTATACACTTTAAACTTCTTTCTATTTATATATATATATATATACAATAAACTTTTTGTATTTTTAAATATACTGCATAAAAATTTTTAGATTTTTGAGAAAAAAATTTTTGCATTAAATGATAATCTGACAATTGTATGAACTTGCAGTGTCAGAACGAGCAATAATGCTAAAGAAAATGAAAATTTCAGGGAGTCGGAAGCAAAGATCTAGCTTCTGTCTTTTCATAAATTTTCGACAAAATAATTATTTAAATTTCATATTAAAATTTGTTAAACTACATAAAAACTGAATTTTTATTCGTTCTTTCGATTTACTTATAATGTTATAAATTAGTGTTTATATGAAAAATAATATAGTTTGAAAGTTGTGAAGTAATTAATGTACCTTGAAGTTAAGTAAATTTTATCATAAAGCTATATTTTCTCATCCTTGTAATTAATGAGCAAATTTCACTTTCAAGAAGATTTAAGAAAAACATTAATAGTTTACGCAATTGTAAATTACTGTATTTCTGCAAAGCAAAAAGCTAATTTTAATAAATTAGCAACTGAAAAAGTCTGCATTATCCTAAAAGAAAGCAATGCAAGCAAAGCAAAATAATTGTCGTAAAAAAAAGTAGTCGCGCTCTTGCAGCGAGGCCAAAATGTTCGAAAAGATTGCCGGGAATTCAGCATTTAAGGTTAAAAAATTCATCCGCGCGTATAGTTGAAGATCCGCAACTCGCTCGATACACACAAGCCTCTATTCTGGGCTATTGCCGAAGTTCGCTGCGCGAAACACACCTGGCCGTCAAATGAAGTTTCAGGCCACTCCCCCCCCCCTTTTTTTCGTGTATATAAGCGAAAGAAAGAAGTCGCATCTAGGGTATAGAGAACGAGAAGGACTAGACGAACAACGAGGGTTCTCTCTTCGCGAGCGAATAAAAGCCCATAGGTCAGGCACGTCTGCCGTTTTCTCTCTCTCTCTCTCTCTCTCTCTCTCTCTCTCACGCTCGCTCTTGCTCGGCGAGTGCATTGTGCGCAAACTCTAGGCGCTTATATTATAAGACGCAGACATCGCGGAGAGAGACGAATGGAGGAGATTACAGTCGGCGGAAAGGTCTGATACGAAGGGGAAAGAGGCAGCCCCTCTCTCCACTCAAGAATAAGAGTGTGAGAGAGAGAGAGAGAGAGAGAGAGAGAGAGAGAGAGAAGGGGAAAAAAAGAAATTGGAACATTTTTCTTTTCTGCGGGCTTCGCGAGACTCATTTCTCGAAAACCAATTCAAGATAGTCGATCGGATTGAATTTATGTATACATGTGTGTACACGCTGTCTATATGTTCTCTTTGTACCCCTTCTGAGTTGCTATATATGCGCAAACGTTGTCTTCATTTTAGTTCTTACATCTATATTTTATCAGTCTGCTGTTTATTCTGTGAACACATGACATTGTTCAATTGTTGATCAAATTTCTAACTTCTTTTCCATTTTATACGACTTGGTGTTTTTCTTTTTTACACTATTAAATATTTTGTTCAACTATAAATTCAATTTTAAGCAAGTTTTCTTACCTCGTTTCATAGGTAGTAGAATCTTCCAGAATTTCTATGAGATGTCTAGAATATTATCTTAGACTATTTTTCACTCGCTTTTCAGTGTACAATCATGCAATGTAATGCATAATTAAATATTAAAATTTGGCGCAGAATTAAACTACGTTATTAAAAGTGTCGGTTTTAATTGTTCTCTTCGATAAATATATTTGCGAGAACAAATAAGTTTTATTTAGATCGAATTAAACTATTATTAACTTTTTTAAAATACTCTGTAAATTGTGTACCTCTCGATACAATTTTAAATGCTGTGTCCCAAAGCAGTCATCTCTACAAAAAAATGTGTCACACTATATCAAATAACTCGTTTTAATTAAATTCTGTTTAAAGAATTGCAAAACACAAAATTATACATATAGCGTTTGCAGTCACTAAAAACATCATTAATACAATGAAATTTTGGATTTCATCTATTTACTTAATTTTTAAAAATTGCCGTTACATTTATATTACATATGTGTATTGATGTTATCTGAAGTAAGTTTGAGTTAAGATACGTTGTATTGTTATACTGTTATAGTTTTTTTGTTTTTTTTTTTTTTTTTTTTGTGAAAAGCTTATGTATAATACTTCTTGAATAACACTTAGATACTAAACGAACTATAAAAAAGTCAATCAAGAATTTCACACTTCAACGATTATTCTTATAGTTGTATACACTTTTTAGTTACCTTCGTTACTTCCTTCATCATTTTATTACATCTATATTTAACTAATATAGTCAATTTGGAAATTTATGAACGACATCGCTTTATGTAATGTTATATTTTATTATTCACTTATATAAGTGGAAATAAATGATTATTTCAGATAATGTAAGATTAAACTAAAAAGTAATACCAACATAATTTTTTTAAATATCTTTTAAATAAATTCTGATGATAATTTGAGAAAAAAAAAAAAAGAATTTTAGTAAATATCATTTATGATTAATACTTAGTTTTCGATATTCAGTTCGCAATATTACTTGTTCATTAAAAACATAAATGTACATTAATTCTTTTGATAAAATATTGTGAGTCATTTTTTAATTTATCTTGATAGGAATGATACTCTCGTATTTTCACGTGAATGTCAGAATTATTACTGACTAGTGACTGGAAGTAGAATTTTGTATTAAACTTTTTGTGTCAGACAGTGTTGGGAAAAAATAATTTTAAAAGAATAGCCCTCATTTATCACTCGCTGGCACTTCCGCTTGCGTGGAAGCAGGCAATTATTGACTTTATCTAAAGAGTATCCAACAAATTATTAAATTACTGAAATTGGTTCATAAAACTTACATTCAACGTGTTGAACAAACTTTTAATAAACAACTACATTACCTCTATAAATTTTAATATAAATATTAATAGTCATTCTAGATCGTTGTCAGCAATTGCGTAAATATCGGAAGCCATTGGTTCCGCCGAACGCGTCACTCTTTCTCAATGATTCAAGCTAAGCCTTATACTACGAGCTTTATCATTTGACGTCGGCAAAAAAAAATATTTCATTTACGCACATAGCACAACACGCAACGAGAGCAAAAGCAAAATGAATCATCGTTCGCAATCACAGAGAGCCGATTAGCGCGTGATAAAATTCAAGTGTAGCGAGATGAACCGAGCGATAGGACGGCGCAGACCAAAGACAAAAAGAAGAGATAGAAAGCCGCGGAAGCCTTTAATTGTTTGGGATTTAAAAGGCACTCTCTGTCTAATCTTACGTGAAATACGAGCCTCGCTACCGGCTTTACGCGCATCTCAAGTGAGCTTTCGTTTTGAATAGCCGATAAGAGCTGGCTTCTGAGGGGTGGGGGGGGGGGCGGAAAAAATTCTCTGTTGCCAGTCACGTGTAACGCGAGCGTATTTTCAGCTGAAAAAGAGAATGATGCGCTTGTCGTTAAAAACTTTTGATCTCTCTTCTCCCTCGCGCCTTCTTGCTGCCGTCTATAAGCGCTTGATGTATCAATCGGCCGCTTGCCAAAGCACTCTGCGCAGTTGCTTTCGCCGCGGTTTGGCCTGGCGCTTATTGTTGTTTTCGACCTTGTTGTAACACGCTAGTGTTCACGTTTTCGAGAGCGTGCTTTTTTCCCTCGCAAATCCTCGCGCCACCGGCGCTATTTGCGGCATCTCCGATGCTTGGCTTGCGCTGTAAGCGTGCCTTTTGATTGAGCTTATTTTTAATTGGGCGTGAGCTTAGGATTTTATAGATCGTTTGGTTTAAAGAGTCTTTTTGGATGAAAAGGGCGCATTGTGCCGTGTGTTATTAATATTGCTTCGACTATAAATTTTAGAATAGGTCATTAACCCAGAGACTTTGAAAGCTTCTAAATTTTTAAAAGCTATTTTTAAGCACTTGTTTACTACACTTTTACGTACGCGAAGAAGGATATATTTTCGAGCTTTTATTAAATCGAGCGTAATATTAGTTTTACGACTTAATCTTGGAAAATATTTTTTCTGCGATCATGTCAACAAACATATGTTACTTCTTATCAGCATGTCAATCTTTACTATTGTATACAAGCTGCTGATAAATAATAAACTTGAATAATTAACAGTTTGTTTGGAACATCGAAAATGTGAAAATAAACGTAATTATTTTCACCGTTTTGGAACTAGACAACCTTATTGAATCTATAAATTTGACATATGAAATTTAAAAACTGCTTTGCATTTCTAAATTTTCAATTACCGTAATCATAAGCAATTTACTTTATTGTATTAAAACTGTATATTTGCAAATAAAAACCTACTCTTCTAAAAGAGATATTGATTGAATCTCCAGAAATTGAGCTATACGTACGACGCAGATGTTACGATATTTCCAAAAAATTGGAAGCTAATTTAGTCAAACAGAGACAATGGAAACATAAAAAAAGGCGTGAAACGACGGTCACGCGGAAATCCGAACCTCTCAACGCTATAAAGATAATAGAATCTAGTTGCGCGAGGCTGAATATAGCTCCGATTGGATTTCCTGCAAAAGCTTTTTTGCCAATATCATATATCCCTCGGGCTGCCTTTCTACCATAAGTCGATCCAGCATCAACAGTAAAAAGTAGACGTATAATGATTTATCGATTCCGAATACATAATAAAAAAAAATAGTCAATATCTAACATTCGTTCGCGCAATCCGCGCTCAAGCACACAGAAACAGTCTAATGGCAGCCGTGCGCAAGCCTACCTCATTATCAGCCTCTGCACAATAGACAAATATATACCAATACATTTCCAAGCGTCGAAATTTGCACTCGTATAGAGGTTGACGTGCGCTCGCGCGCGGTATATATGACGTCGAGCCTCTGCGTCGGATGCAGCCGCGCGCGCTGACGTCGCCTATTTTACAGCCGGAACGTGAGACGAATCGCAAAATTAATAAACTGCTAACGCGGCCCGCATATGTAGTATATAGTACAGATACCACAGCGACGACACGCGCTCGCGCGCGCGGACAATAGAGCTTGAGCTTGCGCTTGCGCGCCAACAGCTGCAAGCCTGTTGGATAGCCAAGTTTTGCTCTGATAGCCAAATTTGTACATGGAAAGCGCGTGGATGCCTGATGCGGGAAATGCCTCTTGTTGCAGTTCTCGGGCCCTCTGAGATTTTACTCTCGCAGTTATTATTTTCGATGTTGAAGTAATGAAATAATGCGAACGTTACGTGATGAAGAAAAGGTTTTATTTATACTAGTTTTATAACTGTCTATCGTGTCCAATAAGAATAACAATAAAAACAGACTGATTTCTTTATTTTTATCTCTTCTCGTGCGTTAAAGTATTATTATGTTAGCTACGCACAAGTTATGTATTCTCTATATAGCCAAGGCTAATATCTCTCGATCATGGTATGGTTTTCAGATGTTATTGAATTGGAAATTCAAGGTTAAACGATTTTCTTGGTTATCCGCGTTGCATATAGCCGGTTAATTATTGTACCGCAGTAATGCTCCGAGTTTATGTAACAGCTAAACTACTGGCGCCGTGTTCGTTACGTCAAGTATCTTCCTCCAGGTGAATTATCGAGTGAATTATCGGCTTTTCAGAGCATACATTTTCTAAATATATAATAATGCTTTGATAATGACGGCTACTTCTTACCAACTAATTTATTATATAATATCTGCTTTTAAATATTTTTAATTATAAAAGTAATTAGCCTATATACTTGTATCAATGTATAGCTAACGTAACAACGATAATTATTAAAATCAATTAGCTAACTACGCTATGCGCAAATAAATGAATATTAATCCTCAATTAAAACAGATTTAGACAGAAAATTATTATTAAGCACCAATTATGTGGAAATAAATAATAATTTAAATAATAATATTAACCGTTGCAATTATAAAACAATGAAAGATTAAATCTTTTTCGACCCTAATTTATGCAATATCCATAATCGATGAACCTACAAACGCTCTGCCACAAAAACATCCAACAAATCCTACAGATTTGTAAGAAGAAAGCCCCTCATAAATACTTTTCACTCAACCATCACCTCCGAATCTATAAGGAAACTGAAAATCGCCGATCGGCCTTGAGCCGAAGTCGCGAGTAGGAGTAGCCGCACCACCGGTGGACGCTTATGCTCTCGTCACTTTGGATCGGCTGCCAATAGCAGCAACGGCAACGGCAACGGCAAATCGTGCACATAGTGCGCATTTAGCGGCTAGATTATATAAAAGATGAGCGATGTCCATCGATACTTAGCTCTGCAAGAGAAGAGGAGGAGAGAAAGAGCGCTTCGTTAATAATAAACGCGTGTCGGCGTCTCTTCCTTCTCCCGCCCACTGGCCAAACAAGCTATACGGCCGCAAGCATCGCCGCATATATATATATATATATATATGTATATGCGAAACGTGCGCGCGAAAGTAGGGTGCGCGCAAGAATGAACGAGGCGCCTCCATCGCTTTCGCGATCGCCCAGCGGCGACAGTGACTTTTTTGACCGGCCCCCGCGCGCACTTTCGACTTTTCTACTCGCCAAGATTTTGGACCGACAACTTTTTACGAGACCCTTTTTTCGCTCTTTCAAAATATTGTGTTGTAGTAAGTTTTTAATTATTTTCGTTTGTTCTTTCGTCAAGATGTTTAACTTTAATACTTTACCATGTTCTTTTAAATTCAGTAGATTACATACTTGATTACTTCCGAATTGTCATGTCGATTTCTGTTTACTTTTTCACTTATGCTTTTATGGTTCTTAATGTACATATAAATATTTCTTCGCTCATTTCTTAATTAAGAGTTTTTTCACATTAAAAACTGAGATTATATATTACTATAATGTTTATAATCGTTTTTACAGCATTTTTATTTGTATTTAAAAAGGACTTAGTTGAATAAACAATAATGTTTCCATAGCATTGTGTAGCGAATCAAAATATAAATACGGGTGATAATGTGATAAAGCTCTAGGCTTCATTGAATTATAAAGGAGATAATGAAATACTAAATGCGGGTATTATTAGCACACTAGAAACTTTTTAATACTAAAGCACATGACACTAATCAATTACAATACATCTACCTTTTCTCAGTGTGGGTTAGGCATCGTATATTAATTAGTACATCTAATAAATATATATTTTTTGCGTATCATATTTACGATGTCAGACAAGCTACTAAAATAAAACGACATTTTTTGCATATGCAATTTTCATGTTCTATACCTAAAAGTTTGCACAAACTTATATCCTCGTATATATACAAATACAAAATTTATATTAAATAAATAATTGATGTTGTAATCATAGATAATATATACGTATAGATCTATCTATAAAAAAATTTAAAGAATAAAAACGGCATATTTATTATTGTTCGTTTATAAACAAACATAATTGTTATTAAATAAATAAATAAAAAAGCTTTTCAATCTATATAAAAATTTTACATTAAATTCATGAGATAAAAAGGGCAATCCAATAAAGTGCCTTTCAATTCAATTCAATAAACTTTTTTCTTATAATAAATCATCTTGGAATTGAGTTTATAGCCGGTGTTTCAAACTACGCAGCTTCTTGTTGAACCATCGTCGTTATTAAGGCGCTCATTTAAGAGTGAAACGCTTTCTTCGCTTCATAAACTTTGCTCACTTAAAGAAGAAGAAGGAGAAGAAGAAACAGCTGAAAAAATGGCCAAGTTAAAGAGTATCTAATTTTTTTATTTTTGCGAGCGTTCGCATTCACATATAGCATCAATTTACTTTCGTTAAGCACTCACGTCACCGCTTAACCCTCGTTAATAGTGCGGGCTAAAAACTAACGCGACGATTGTGCGTACGCATGCTCCAAAACTTTCCATTAGAGTGTATTCAATGATTCTATTGTACTTTTTCGCAGGTTAAAATTTCATTTTAATAAAGGAATTTTGATACTATAACATAATAATTGAATTTGAAAAAAGTCTCATCATCGAGTTATTATTTTTGCCCAGATGAGCAAGTTGACGTCAAGATTTTATTTTAGCTCAAAATTAAAAACTTGGTAAAATAAATAAATCCTCGTAATTGTCCGCAAATATGAGACAGTTGTCTTAAAATTCATTTAATTGAAAAATTCCACATTACACGAGTCTATAGAGATAAGAAATTCGAATGTTTTTTTACTGCAAACTTGGTTCCAAATTCTTTTCTAGTTTGTTTTGAAAAGTCAAACGTTTATTTTTTGAGCGTTAGTGTTTATGCGCAAAATAATCATTATGATTGACTCTGCAGCAAAGTAATCAGCGAGGACATGCCAAAGTTTGTTGACATAAACACGACATATCGTAATCATATTTCTCTGTAAATATATACATAAGGCTCAGTATACTTGGTAGCGTCGCTAATTTATTATATAGAGCAATTGAATAACACAGGCTAAGAGGACTTGCGCCTGATGCCAATAAGTTATCTGTTAATTTTCAAAATTAAATTAAATTAATCCTTGATTTAGATGAAAATCTAATGCATCAAAATGTCTTATGATAAATATTTTAGTTTTTTATTATTTTTTAAAATGTTGATATTTGTCTGTTTTGTAAGAATCTTTTTGCTTAGTTTCATATCAAGAAGATTCTACTTTTTATATGATAAAGGTTTAACCAGCTTATTTTAATTTTATTAAAAAAGTTACAAAACATATTTGATAAAAATATAAAAATTTTGAGCCACGACAGTCAAAATAAAAGCTTCTTGAACATAATAGTCTTAATAATCATTAAAATATTATCGCCGACTTTACAGTGATGGTTTAATAAAGAAAATGAAAAAAAGAGACATTAAACCAACTTTTTATTATAAGACTAAATTTTTGTTCATGATACTTGATTTTTGCTGAAATTAACCAAAAAAATTTAATAATTTTTTTACTTTCATAATCTGTTACACCATTACAGTGGAGTTTGGTAATTACTTATTCATAAGAATACATCGCATTCCTGAGCTATAATTACCTCAATACAAAACGATAATCACCGTTTCCAAAAAAGAAAGAAATTAAAAAAAAAAAAAAAAAAAAAAAACAGGCCAGTTTTATCGAAATAGGAAGAGCATAGCCGCGCTCAATTCGTCCCATTGACCCAGACGGTCAAATGGCCCGTGCGTAAGGGCCGGAAGCGAGGCGCGGTACAGAGAGACGAGCTCCCGAGCTAGCCGAGCAAGGCTGACTCGCCGGCTCACTCTCGGAAAGCGAGATAGTATTAGCGGCAGCTGTTTCGCTTGGCAGCCGCACAGAGAAAAGGCAAAAGCTCGAGAAAAGCTCGGCGCGAGTGTCAAAGAGCCGCAATCCGTGAGCGCACGAGTAAATAAAATAAACTTCCTCGAACGGCCTCGTTATTTTCGCTATACAAGACGGGGCTTCTTCTCTTATTTGCAGCATTTTGATATCGGACGTGTATTACACGTCCCTTCGCCTGGCTCTCCTCTGTGTTATTTCCCATTTCAGGAATTGGACTTTACGAGATTCGAGATGTATTTCGCTCTGAGAAGCTGATTGCTTTGCTTTTAATAAGAACTTCTTCTTTTAGTATTAATACGAATGTGCTAGTCTGTATACGCTGCGTCTAATGTTTAAAATTACTTATTTCCGCGTAAACTAGAATTTTTATTATAAAAATCATGTAAAAAAGATGTTTTTACGTTTTTAATGCAATTAACGAATAACTAGACTAGACCTTATGTTCGCTCTTATACTCGATAAACTAAAGCTTACACATCAGCGAAACAAATTATCAAAAACCGTCGCAGCGCGGCAGCTACCGCGCGCGAACACGCGAAAGAGAAGCGGCCTGTTCGCGAACAAGAAACGAATATCCGGAAATATCGCGCGTGCCGGCGACTAGGTATTATATATGCATATAGAAGAAACAGATAGCCAGCAGGCGTGTACACGCGCGGTTGTGCCTAGAAATAGCCGCAGCGCGCGGGCTGCTTAATTGCGCGCGCAGCCGTAGCAGCGCGAGCCGAAATTTATCTCTGTCAGTTTCTGCGCGCAAGTTTAAGGTCCGTCAAGGTGCTCTCTTACGTTCACCCTATACCCGTGCGATCGCGGCTATACTGAGCTCTGTGCGTGAATTGTGTGGGAGTTTTGTGAAGATTATATCAGCTGCTCCGGCTTTTTTTTAAAACAAGCGACTCGGCGCGTGCCTTCGTCTACTTCGTATTTAGGATCTATCGTGTATGATTTTAAAGTGCTCTTTGGTATTTTTTTTTTTTTGTTGGTTTCGTTCAAGTTAATGAAATTACCAATTTTTATCACTATTTTCTAGACTTATATAAAAATTATATTATATTATTCCTTTTAAGTTCACGCAAACTTGAGTAATATTATTTTTAAAAATAAAGACTTGTACAATGGAGAGCGTAACCGAGAGAAATAGTCGTATTTTTAGCCCCTGTATAGTCGATCTATCTCTTTGAAAAATTATTCATGCCAAAATTTTAAACTGAAGAACAATCCGATTTTTCAAATGACAAGCATTATATTTCCCAGATATGGATACGGATCAATTTATTCAGTTTACGTCTTAATCAATTCTGTTCTCTTTATACAAATTTACTTAGTTATTCGTCTACGGTTTTGTAATGTACGAAAACAACTTGTATTTATTGAAAATAATTGGTTTATTGATAGTCATTGTATAACTTACAGAAAAAGGTTTGGAAATTTCCTGAATAAAACTCAAAGTATGAGTAAAAATTGAGTTGTATTCCCTTCAAATTGTGTTCTCGAGTGGTAAAATATAACGAACAATTATAATCTATATTTTAATATTTTTTCATTTAAAATTTTTCTCTTAATTGATTATTTTTCAACAAAGAATAGAAATTATTTTCTGATGGTTAATTTAGAAATAAAAAGAAAATATAAAAAATAGTCATATTTTATTATACTCAAGGACATGATTTGAAGTGAATTAAATTCATTTTATGATATAGTATGCGTAAAGTTGCACTTTACACATTTTGCATATTTTTAAAAGTGCAATTTTACGCATACTG
>UELX01004220.1:0-18995 GCA_900480035.1 Eupelmus urozonus
ATTGATATTAATAACATAATTGACATAAAATAGAAATTTAAGAAAATGTGACCACAACATATGAATACTATGTGTTTCTTTTTGAAATTAAGAATCTCTATCAATGAAAGTGCATCCAAAGGTTTTGGTAACCGAGAAATTCGATTGTGAGATCAAAATTCTCGTAGGTTTCATAATTGCAAAGATAAAAAAATTGTTTGGTAGTGTGGCTTTTATTTTTCTGCTGTAAAGGTCATTAAATTTGAAGGCGATCGCATTAATTAAAATTGTTATTTGACCCACTTTAGCATTTTTAATAACTTTCAAAAGTTCTCAGACGACATGTACAACTCAACGCGGAGCAGTCTCAACATCGCAACGGCTAAAGCCCTCTCTGCTTGTTTTTTTAGTTCAGCATCCGCAATAGAGATGTCAAACTGATATGTAGCTAATATGATCAAAGATTTTCTTATGCATTTATTGATCTGAGAAATCAAAAAGTTTGTGTGATAATTAGCTGAAAAATGAACACATTAATAGTTATTAAGAAAATAATTTTGTCAACAAACAGTTAAATGTGACTTTATGTTTCGGCAATAATTTTTCTAGATAAAATATATAATATCTAAAAAAAATTGGGATCCAATCAATGTAAATACTCACTATCAAGAAAATAATTATTTAAAAAACTTGTTTTAAATTACAAGTATCCTTTATAAATCTTCATTTAAGAACAATGTGGAAAGCTGGGATAGAATTAGCATGTTGGAAAATTGGAATTAATAGTAACTTTCAAACAGCTGATAGTCTATTGATGGCTAGTTAATCCCACGTAACGAGAGAAAATCACTCACTCAATTTACGGCTGCCGACACACCTCGCCTACAGTGCCAATAATCATTAACACTGAAAAAAAAATAATAATAAAAATACAGTTGCAAACGCGCCGCGCATACTTTATCTCGATTAAATTTTACTTTATGCAAAATTAATTTAATGCATCCCCGCTTAAAAGATAGTGAATACAGAGATAAATTCTCGGCGATATAAAATTACACAATCTCCACGTAAAGACTAGTCATAAAACGCTCTTTTCCGCAAGCGCCTCGCGCTTACACAAGCAAGCGACCGAGAGAGAAAGAGAGGAGAGAGAGAGAGAGATCTTTAAAGCGCAAAAATCAAAATTATCAGTTAGCGCTGACGGTGGGCAAACAAAGCCCCGTCGCGCGTAAAACGGAGCTTACCTGCGCCGAGAGTCGCGCGCGTGCGGATATTAACGATCTCTCCTTATTTATTCCTCGTTATTTCCTCGCGCTAGCTGGCGCGCGTTTATTACTTATTACCGGGGGCTTTCTCCTCGGCAAGTGTAATAAGCGTATCTCTGCTACACCTCTCCCCTACTCTCTCTCGCTTGCAAACGCGTTTATAAATGGATACGAATAAACGGACGCCGCAGCCAATGGCACAGGCGCGCTTAGCCCGGGAAAACACTGCAGACACCGTTAATCGTGCCGAGGTTATTTATTAACGCGATCGGGCCCGCGTAATCGCGCCTCTCTCCCACTCGCTCCGCTAATTAACTCCTTCTAATTGACGATACGTTTTTGCGCGCGGCCCTCGCGATCGAGCCTTCCTAACCTGCCGGAGATAATAAGTCGCTCTCTCTGTGTGTATATAAGTGCACGTTTAAACGTGCGAGCTCGTTACTGCGAGTATATATATACAGCCACAGTGGAAATCGACGTGAATCTCGCTGCGAGGATCGTCGCGCGCCTTGGGCTCCATAGAGCGAGCGGGATCGCAACCTCTTTATCTTCGCTCTCTTGCACTTGGCTTTATCTAAGCTCGGGCTGGCCTCGCGCCTTCACCCTCGTTTCTCCCGCGGCCGGCTTGTAATTTAATCTTCTACACCTACGAACGAATCTTAATCTCGAGATTAGATAAAGCTAGACGCTCTTCCCACTCTCTTTCTCTCTTGCGCTGTAATTTCCATTGCACATACGTTGAAAGTTCAAGCTGTTTTTACAGTGTTAAGTCTTCGGCTTTTGTCGACGCGAGCTGCCTTCCTTTCATTGTATTCTCTTAGCGCGTATTTTCGGGCTGTAACGCGAAAGGACGATCTGTGCATATACGCGAGGCGATTCATGTATATATGCCGATCCAACGCTCCGATTTCGATCGAACTTATTATCACATATATTAGATAAGTGACCGAGAAAGCTTGTAAAATCCCCGCCGAGTACGCGCTAGATCCTGCCTCGCACACGTATAACCCGAATCCTTTTTTCGCGCCTTCGAGAAGGAGCCCCTTTATTGTTGCATATTGTTTCCGGAGCAGCTTTATTATACCGCTGGCCCGCGTACGGCCGAGTGCGCTCGAGCGAGGCGTCGAAATAAAATTGCCGGAGAGCGGCCCGCGAGCGAGTGGTTATATCCCGGGCTCGCCGCGAGCGAATACGGGCGAGCTGAGAAAAAGGCGTCCAAGTGTGAAGGCCGAATAAGGGCCGCGTAGGAGTGTGCCCGTATTTTTCGAAAATCCGCTCGTCTTGAATTTTCAGGGCTTTTATGAAAATTTTCGCCTGGACGGTGCAGGCTGTAACAAGGCGCTCGTTTGTAGAAGTCTTGACTGGTTAAAGGTATAGTTGGATTTAGGGTTGTGTAGTTATAGGTAAGTGGAGCGGATGGCTATTTGCAGAACCTATCGCACCGCGCTAAATTTCGATCGAGCCCGTAATATTCTCTTGCTTGATTTGTGTGTGTACGTGTAAAGAAATTGAGATGATATTTTACGCTCAGCTTTTCATATCGATTTATCGATCGGCAGAGGATACCGAGAGAGCAAAAAATAAAAGACAGACGAAACACTCGCTCATTAGAAACTGATTGATCAATTACGTCGAGTTCTCGCGTCAGGTGTGCACAGCTTGCACAATGAGAAATTCAAATCGACCAAGTCGAAATCGATCGGAGAGCCGAGCGAGCTCACGTCGATATAATGCAGATGGGAGGGAGGTGGACCAAGCGCCCAAATGAACATGTGTTCGCGGCGTTTTGCTCGCGGCCGAGAGAGCGCCGGGTCAGACGAATTTCGTATTTGCCTTGCGGTTCCAATCTGATCTTATTTAAATATAAATTACACGACTGCGGCTTGTCGGCTGTTATCGTCCTGCGGCTTTTCCTTCCACGTAGCCGCTATTATATACGTGTGCCATTAGCGCTTCATAACCCACACCTACTTGATCGCTCGAAAGTTTACGGAATGATGTATAAGAATTTTTATTTGCAATATTTTGTTTCTTTATTTAACAAATTGTTTCAGTCCCTCGTAAAAATGATTCCATTTGATGGTTACTTAATCCCTAGTAAAAATGTATTCAATGCTGTTTCTTAGCTTATAAACATTTTAAATGGGTAAATTTCTACCAGGGTTTTTGTTTTGATACATTAAGTTCGAAAATTAATTTAAGGGAAAGCGAAGCAAGTTGACAATAAAGGTATCCTGGCATATAGCGTATACACAAATTTGCAAATAATGAAATATTCAGGAGCGTTATTGATATCATGGATACACTGTAAAGTTATGCATTTATGGAGTTAATTTCAATGGTATAGTTGCATTCGCCGAGACAAAAGTATTGTTTAACGACTTTTAGGAGTTTGAAGAAAATATTAATAATTCATCATTTTCTTTATATTATATGTCAATCATTTTCTGTTTCTTTATATTAGAGATTATATTTGTAACTTCTCAAGTTTATTGCTTAAGTTCATTTTTCGTCTTTTCGGGAAATCAAGTTTTAAATGCTTTGCAGATGTATCCGAGGTTGAAGGAAACAAGTTCAAACTTAAAACTCAACTCATTCTGACACTAAAAATAACTAATATAATCATTGCCGTAATTTTAAGATATACCTTTTGCTTTTTATGCAAACTAATAAAATCTAAAAATTATACTGAAAGCTCAAAAACTGAATCGGCACTGGAAAAAAACTGTTTTTTAAAGTAAAGGAAATCGAAAAATATGAATTATTGATTAAAACATACTCTATTGTCTATTTTCATTATTCTAATATGAATAGTTATTATATTTATCGTATTATCTGTCATTATATTGGCAGCTTCTGCATATAATTAGATAAATTAGCTATAAATGTCTAAATTAAAATATTGAAATAATTAATCAAGATCGAAGACAAGAACTTAAATACTGATAAAAGTAATAAAAACTGTATTGATTTAGATTATAATACTTTAGATTGTGAACTTATAATAGATTATGGACTTCTACGTGTAGAGTTAATGTGATATTTCTATTAAAGCGATGAGTTATTTCGGAAAGCCACATATATTATTTTAATAATCTTTACTCTCTATAAATTTAAATCAGTGAAAATCCAATAACTTTTAGTGAATATTCATTATTTCTTACAGCTAAAATGGTGCTACTGAAAATCAGTGAATATTATCATTGATTTTAAGTCCGAAAATGAAATCAAGAAATGTACTTGAATGAATATTTGAGAAATTTTACGATAAAAACTAGCAATTATATTTTTATAGTTTATAAAATAAATTTCAATTTGCCAAAAGACAATATTAATTATCGTAAGTTTTTATTCGGTTCTCAGAAGATTGCTAAATTATCACCTAGGTGATTTTCTCGAAGAAAATCGGCGTATGCCTATATGGTTATTACACGGATCACGGGGCACATCAGCGCCCCTGATGGCAAGTATGCGATGCGATTGCAGGGGTCTGATATGTATAGTATATAGTACGTGCGTAGTATATACGTCGAATTTTCGTGTTTAACCTCAATAAATGAAACTTTTTTTTTTATAACAAGAGTTTTCATGTTTTTTTTCATTGCCACTTCGGTCTAATGTATTTTTACTTTTTTTTTCAATTGAATTCACCACGACTAAATGTATACGTATTCCGTAATTAAAGTATTCCGATAAATAGCAGACGATTTTACTTTTTTCTTTCGATTTTTGTTAATGTATCTAAAAAATTTACTGAAATAAGTTATTACTAAAAAATGAGTATATTGAAAGGATCACATATATTATCATTATAAATGGATATCTCAGCCTATAAAATACATAGGGTTGTCAAAATTTTTATTACAGTTTATTTTATTTATTGTATCAAGAAAAAAATCTGTATAGTAAGTTACAGTTGATATATCTAAGAAATTCACTGAAAAAAGTTTTGATTAAAAATGAGTTTATTCAACGATTTTCTTATAAATTATTATAATGAGATAATACAAATGACGTATTGATAAATAACATATTACTTTTTGGAAAATATTACGAAGAAATTAAAAAAATAGATAAATGCTTATAGAAAACATTCCAACAAACCGCGTACTTCCTTACTCCTCCAGCCACTCATAAAACCAAAGCCAATCAGCCAAAAAACAATAAAGAAACCATCTTAATTCAGTAAAGGAAACAATCCGGTATTTGTGAAATCATAACAGCGTGTCAAACGCGATTCGCGCGCAAGCTGTCCCTTTGTCGGGACTGCAGGCAAGAGAGTGCGCGCAGAAGAGCGAGCGAGCGAGAGTGCAGTGCTCTGGGCGCGATTGAGCCTTTGTGCTCTCGGATAACAATCGTAACGCGATCGTAATGGCGCGAGATGGTCGGTCACCTTGCGCCCTGGCTTCGTAGCGCCAAGCCCGCTCTCTCTCTCTCTCTCTCCCCTTCGTATATATACCCGTGTCCTCTTTGATATCCACCTGGGCTGAACGCAGTGCGCCCAGGCACCCCTAGAGTAGATCGGCGGCGTCGCCGCAGTTTACCTCCTTTCATCCCCGCAGCCAAGAATCGATGAATATTAATTGGCCTTTAATCGCTCATGCACGGCCGGGGCGCGAGTAGAGCGCGGTTCGCGTCTTATCGATCAAAGCGACTCTGCACTCGACGCTCCAGCCAACACCATCCACTTCCAGGCCCTTACTCCAGTCCTTTAATTTCAGAATAAACGCTTTTAAATGTCTTGGGGGCGATGGGAAAAATGTAAATAATCACTGGAGGCGCTGGTTAATTTGTCAGTGCAAAAAGTAAATTATACATCTCGCGCGCTTCGAAAGAGAAGGAGAGAGAGAGAGAATTAACTCCTCTTACGATCCTTTTGGCTTGAGCAAAAAGCCCTCTCTCTCAGCAGCGAAAAATATCTAGATCGAGAACTGAGTCTCTCTAGCTATGCAGACTCTCGATTAAGTCTGTCCAAGAGAGAGAGAGAGAGGGAAGAGGAGGAGAGAGACGCGGCCGATTCGTTTCGTGTAGCTCGCGCACGTCCATCGACTGCGGCTAGTTAATTTGTTGTAGCGGGCAACATCGAGAAAGAGAGAGAGAGAGGAGAGGAGAGGAGAGGAGAGGATCGAGGGGCCACCGCGTGACACCACTTTGCTCACTAGCGTGTATAAAGCACAATAACGGCTGGCTCTCGCTTCTTCCAGTTCTTCTGCGGCCTCACGGAGCCGATGTGACTCGCGAGAGAGAGAGAGAGCTGCGGCCGTGCGCCCAGGCAAAAAGTTAATTCATTTTCAGCGTTTTTACCTCGATGTCGGCAATATTACGCTCCAGGGGCTCTCAACTCAACATAACTCGGACAGCGGCCCTATAGTATTATGAGCCGACGATGCCCGTTTGTCACGCGTTATCGCGCACCGGGCATTTATCTTTCCAGCTCCAGCTCGAGAGTTGTTCCTTCGAATTTCCACGATAACGTCCGTCCTTTTGTACATATTTACGGAGAATGTGTTTTTGCCGGCTTATCTCGCCGGCGAGCGAGCAGATAGCCCCTCCAACCGACTCTACGTACGTGTGTGTATACAGTCCTCGGACGCTCTTAATGTAAATTCCCCACGAGCATTGCAATTTTGCACGAAAATATATAGCGCACTTTTAGGATGATGGGGGCAGCACTAGCAGTCGTTTGAAAAATTCGCTCTCACTCTGTATCCCATCTACACAGCCCGCGTATGCGCGTAAAAACGTCGTTTCGGCGAGGCCAGAGCGCAACCTGATTATTTAGGTGATTCACCTCGCTTAACACTTTCCTTTGCAGCTAGCGGCCTTTTTGCCCGACTCTCTTTCTCTCGGCTCTTTTTCCAAAATTTTCGACTAGCGTAGCATACCGAATTGGAAATTTGCTTCTTCATCCCGCGGCTAGTTCGGCCGGGTTCTGCACGCGCGGGCTGCGGGCTACACTGCGCGAGCGCGCTGGCTTCGATACGCGGCGCGCGGCGACAAAAAGCCAGAGTGATTTCTCAATTTTAAGCCGGGCTTTGACAAAAAAAGGCCTCTCTGTTTAAATTCAACTAGGTAGCCGCGCTCTTTCTGCCTCGGCGTTCTCGTCTTGATTGAGTTCTTCATCGTTTGTTCAATCTTTTAATTTAAAAAGAATTAAGATTAAAGTCTTAATTTCCTCGATACGCGGATTTGTTAATTAAAACTGAAAATTGTTCATTAGCGTTGACTAATTGCGTAGAAGCGTTAAGCGCGTAGAAATGAAGTCTGCTTAAATTAAGGCACGCACGCGGCAGTACAAAAAACAGGCTGTGGCTCTCTTAATTTTTCGAAGTAGCATTAGGACGTGGAGAGTATAAAAGAGCAGGTGTAGCTGACAGATGGCGTCACTTCCGGTAGATAAATTGAATTGCTTTTCGTAATTTATTCCTTCTGTTTCAACAAATGTTATTTTGCCTTCTCGGCGAGAGAAAGAGAGAGATTTTTTTAATTCTTTTGACAAATTTGTATTTCCAATTAAAATTTTTGCCTCGCTTTGATTAATTACTCTTGACGTTGTCAATTTTTTTTACCCCGCTCGAGTTTAACATTCAGCGAAGCAAAAAAAGCCAAACGTATAAAAATGTATTGTTTTCTTATTGTTTGCCATCGAAGCATTCTCTTAATTTCTCTCGGTTTTTCTTTTTATTTCCGTTTTGACTTTTTTTTGTGTATTTAATTTTGTTCTCTTTATCCGCATTCTTTATTCTCCTTTCTTCTCTTCTCTTTTATGACGGTCTCTCTCTCTCTCTCTCCCTCCTGCATTTACTCCCTTCACCCCCTTTGTTTTCCGACTGCAAATGAGTGGTCTTCCCCTCTCTCTCGTCGGTGCGCTCGGTGCGCGCCTGCCTGCGTTCGCCCTATACCCTCACAACGAAATCCTCGACAACGAGCATGCATATTCATATGTGGGTGTGTGTGCACACGAGAGGTTATTAATTAACCGGAAGCCTAATCAAGGTTCGTAGTCGAACGTAGCGGGGGGAGAACGGGGGGAGGCGGCAGAGAGGAGGTTGAGTGCCGTGCTGCTGCTGCCGCAACACCCTTCCGTCTCTCAACTTCATTCTCTCTCTCTCTCTCTCTCTCGCTCTATCCCTCACTACCTCCCGTATGCTTCCCTCCCACACGCTCCACTCTCTCTCTTGCTCTCTCCACTCTCGGCTCTACACTATCCTTGTTTCGAGCCTTCGGATCTCTCGGCATCTATAACCATGTCGACCTGCGGCAGGTTGAGAATCCACAAGCCGCTGCCTCTGTATCACTATGAATCTATACTTCGTTCCTACCTATAGACCAGAGAAAAGAGATATTGGAATATTTTCAGTTAATTAGTTGGGAATAGTTTTGTTTTTCAAATTGCTGTTTAATTAAGTTGCAAATTTTTGATATTTTAATTGGTATATCTGATCATTTTTATGATACTTTGATATTCACAAATAGCTTCAAAGGTCACTCTTGCAAATGTAAATACTTTTGTTCTTAATCAAAAGAGTTTATATTTAGAATCACTCTAATGACTTTCCATCGGTACAAAAAGGTAGGGATCTTTGATACTACAAAATTGAGTGCAACATAACCGAATAGCCGCGCCCGAGTCCTAACGAGTGAAGCATAAACAACGTGTCTGGGCCAGATATATAGCTCGCAGAGAAAGCGGCCAAAATAACGCATATACACACGCAGAGAGTCGTACTCTAGCTCTCGTAGCGAAATGGCCGAGAGATACGGGCCGGCAGTGTGTACAACATAAAAAAAAAATGGTCGAGGATGACGAGGAGGGCGCGGGTGGGTGAGAGCAAAAACCAAATGAACAAGAGCTTTTGTATTTGGGATTTCTGAGGAGAGTAGGACGAGCGAGAGAGATAGCATGAGGGAGAAAGAGAGAGGCAGCAACGAATTCGTACCGAACCAACGAGCAGCGAGCGAAGCGAGCACATTGCACAGTGCGGAGGATGAGGCAGGGGGCTGGGGGGTGGCCCCCGCGCGTTGAAAAGGAAGGGACGGGGGCAACTGCAATTTGTACCTCTTACTGTCCGCGAAAAGAATAGGTATTGTCTTGCAGGAGAGAAACGAATTGAGCCTCTATGAAGCCCGGCGCGCGAACGGGAATCGATATTTTTAATTTCAGTAGAAGCCAAACATCTACGAGAGCTACCTTCCAACCTACCCCCCCTCGACGTGTCCTCCTTCCCTCCTCTGCCGCTACATACGTTCCTCCTTGTATTCTCATCCTCCCTTCTTTTGGTCACACTTTCGCTTTCTTTTTGTCTGTACGTCTTATTCTTGGATTGCTGCTACTGAATTAGCTAGAAACCGAGAAGCCTCTCCGTAGCCGTGACAGTTCTACCGTTAGCAATGATTTTCATCGAATAAAAATCTATAAATATTGCTCAGTGAAATGACTCAAGCAGTAAATAGGTAGAAGGAGTTATTTTTACCACACTAAACTTGGACACCGAGATTTAGAAGTCTTAAATTTAAGGACTAGATAATTGTAAGCCTATAGGTAGATATCTAGTCTCAAAATGAGTGTTTACATGGTGATACTAGTTATCCTCATTTTATTTCAGGAATGAGATTTCGGGATGCTTTCACGTGTATCACCAGAATTTTTGAATATATCCATAATACCCAGCATCACTTTTCTTGTAGCGTGAAACACACCAGAGGACTTGCGCCACCTAGCGTCAACATATCGAGCTTCAATAAACATGAGTGTTTGAAGCGCAATTCGAATTTAAACTAAATATAATATATCTATTTAAGACAAGTAGAACAATGTTGCGACAAAAGTTTTGGAATTCTCACATGTACCTTGTGCTCGAACTTTGATGATCGGCTTACAAAGTTTATAAATAAATTCCATCTGCAATTACAGCTGCGCTTATTGGCGCCTCGCCATCGCCAACTCAGTAGACGAAGCGAATTCAATAAGAAAATGGAAGGAACTTTTATATCCTAAGTTAAGCAGTGTGAGGGCAATACCGGCAGGCTGGAGATGATTTCGTTTCTCGTAACTGACCGTTCCCCGGAGATTATTATTTTTTCATCAGCCCTGCCTGAGAAAGAGGAAAGGCCAAGCAGCAGACTCGTTCAGACGGATGGACCAGCCGGAGAAATTGCATCCTCCTAGGCTGCCAACTACCCTCTAGCCGCGCGCGCGCGCCTGCGCTAGTGTGCGCCCGTGCATGCGGCCCGCTTCCAGCTCGTTTCTTTACTATTCTCCACGTATACACATATACGCGCTGCTGGCCGGCCCTTTCGGCTCAAGCGAAATATATACGGGCAGCGCGGGAGCGAATTGAAAAGCAGCGATCGGACCGCCTGAATAAAATATCGCTTAAATTTATTGTAACACCTGGTATATCGCGCCGGGTCACGACCCTAGTAAGTACCCATTGCAAGAGAGCGAGCCCCACACTCTCCCCAGTATCTTCGATCACACGCGTGCACGTATAGATTGCCACTGAGCCTCGGTCCGGCGAGATCGTCTTTAAAAACTTCTTGCTTGATATATATATACGCGGAGGTATATATACGATATCGCACTGCTTGTGTATAGTTGAAAATGCAATTAAGTGAGTAATTCGACGCACGGATTGAATTGTTCCCGCGTTCGAGCTTTTCGGGATGATTTATTAATGACCTTAATGAAATCGCGCCCTGAAATTCCGATGTTCTCTCGCCCGGCGCGCTCCCGGGCTCTCCGTACACTTTTCGCACCTTACAAGCAATACAAATCCGCGGACGGAATTAATATCGGAGGGGCTAACACACACACGCGCGCGCACAGTCGGCGTGCCCTCGGCCTTTCCTGACACCCTCGTGCAATATAAGAGAACATACCGGAACCAAAGGGAGCGAGAGAGAGAGGGGGAGAGAGGAGTGACGAGGAAAATTAAATTTTCTATTTTGTAACGTGCTTCGCCTGACCTCTCCCGCACGGGGGCACACGATCATACGGGCCAAGTCCGCCAAGCCGGGGGTTCTCAACGCTTAACTTTTAGCGCGCCGGGACTCGATTTCTCGCGCTCACTCGCGCCAAGCTGCAAACGGACTTTTTCAAGCCGGACACAAAAGTATGAGAGGAGAAAGAAGCGCGCGGTCGTTCAACTATTAAATGAAATAACACGCGTAATTAAAGTAAATAATAACTTGAATTGAAAGCGCCAAGAACTCGGGGAGAGACGGGGAAGATGAGAGGGAGAAAAAGGGACGATTTTGTTTCAGCGTGCGAGCACACAAGTAGCGAGAACTTTTCAACTTGGTTTATTTAACACAATTATTCGCCGAGGAACTTGGGCAGCGCGCCCGTCGAAGTTGGCCACCGCTTCGGCCGCGCGCAGCCGGAGTATGTGTTGGGGGAGGTTATTTTAATTACTGTCCGGCGGCTCTAAATTAAAGAGCTGGGTTATTCCGACGCTAACCACTCTCGTGCCGAGCGTCTCTCCCCCTCCCACCCTCGTCTCTAGCTCTCCCCTCGGCGCTATATTCCTCGGCAGGGCGGCCAAGTTAGGCGCTTCCAAACCCCTTCCTGTTGCTCCACAATTCCGAAGGATATCCTATAAACTGCGCGCTCCTCTCTGGCCATTCTTTATAATACAGAGCAAGCGCCTGGCCGAAAGTGGCGCTATATGATGGTTGTGACGCTGAGCCGGCGTGCTGAATCGTCCTGAAAGTGGCGAGTCCGAGGATTACGCAAGGAGCCTGGTGCGAAAGAGGTGAGCGTCTGTGGGCTACAGCATGCTCGCGTCCAGAAATTAAGCAACCCTCCGCCGCCGCTACAATTCGGGCTCTCTCGCTCTCTCCCAAGAATTTTACAGCCGGCGCGGCGGCACGGGAATCGTTTCATTAAGCTCCGAGCGTAGATTAATGGGCCTTGAAAGGAGAGGTGTTTTATTCGCGGTATATCTCGCGCCCCCGTTAATTTTTCGCCTTCTAGCATATATCAAGCTTATGCGCGCCGGCCCTCGGGGATTTGTACACACGTGTGCCCGAGCGAGGCGAGGGGCTAATCTGCTTGCGATTCAGGAACGAATATGAAGTCCGAAGTAGTCGAGAGACGCGACGCGATGTTTAATACATGGGGATCAGGCGGATGTATTGCAAAAGAGAGAGAGTGAGAGTAGTCGATTTGCGCAGGGGGGTGAGCGAGAGAAAGAAGAAAGTCAAGGAGGAAGAGAGAAAGAGTATCCTCCCGTATCTCCGTGACAGGGTGCGAAGTCGCGGAGGAACGGCGGCGGTGCGCCCTCCTGGCGGGACGGCGGCGGCGGCGGCACTCAACCAGGGAAGTGTTGTCGGCTCGGGCTTTTCAGGGAGCTTTCAAGTGCTTTCGCAGTTGCCTCGAGTGCCGTAAGAGGCTTTCAGAAACGAAGGCGGAAACGGCCTTTTTAATAGGGTCGAGGAGTTGGCCTCCTCCCGATACTCTCTCTTTCTCTCTCTCTCTCTCACGCGTTCTCTCTCTCTCTTTCTATCTTGCACGCTTACTACCCTTCTTTTTCGCCGCCGCCGATGCTTCTTCTTCTTCTTCGTCTGGTTCTTCTGCTTCTTATGCTTCGGCCGCCTCCTTTTTTGCTCGCCTCTCTCTTTCTTTCTCCTTTCTTTTTCTCACTCTCTGTACGGCCACCATCTACAACGTCGGCGTCGCTTTCTAACTCGATCCAACTACAAGGAGGAATCAATTTCAAGATCGCCTGCTATAGCGGCCTCATTCTTTTGCTATAGTCTTGCATGTCTTTTTGCATACTTTTACAGCATTATATTTATACCGCAGGGTTTAAGATACAATTTAAATGAAAAATTTAGTTGCAATTTCGTTTTCATGTCATTGTCTAAAATCAAATTAACAATGCTATAATTATTCACATATCAAACTAGTTGGAAAACATTTTTAGTACAAATTATAGACTATACTAGAAGCTGACGGCGTGTGATTTTTAGAAAATTTCCATTAACTTCGTTAAAAAAATTATTTATGTTATGTCAGTAATATTGATAAACTCGAATTTTAATTCTGATATTTATCTGTCTATAATTTTGTTTTAACAAAATTGTAGAACTTTTCTAAAAAACGGAAGCCTTTAGCTTCCAATAAAACAGTAATCTTTACAAAAAAATTTTTCTGAACTGGGTTAATGAATGTTTACAATATAATTTTTGAATTCCCGTATAATATTCCATAGAGATATTTATTCGATCCTTTTATATCTCCTTAATCAGTGCAAATTTATTAACGTTATAATGTAAGAGCTAAAACCAATAACTTTTTTCTCAAAAAAAGTTACACATTACGAAAAAACTTAACTCATTATAAAACCAGTAAGTTTAATAACAGTCTTTGAAAAAATTCCATCAAATATTTTTATAGATTTAACTATTTAAATTGAAAAGAAATTTTTAGATGTAATAAAAAAGCTATTTTAGCTATACCAAAATTTAATTCTACAATAGACCATAGAATAAATTTGATTATCCCATTTTGCTTAAAAAAAAAATCAGAATTAAATCTCTAGCAAAAATAGAACTCGTTTAATTGCTGTGTTCAGAAGGTGAGAGCGTTATAAATATGTGACAGTTTTGATAATACAAAATCAAACAAATATCTAAAAGTATAATTAAAAAGGGTTTCGTTGCACTTTATAAAGTAGTCATATAATTAGTACAGTATACACACACATTTCTACAAGAATAGTAGCCGATTACCTTAAAAACTGCTTTATGAATAATAGCATTTCTTTCGCAATGAGTTTAACTATTATTTTAATTTTATAGGTTATGCTTTCAAAACTCAAAAATAATAGGAAGTGAAGTATATTTTTTATATATCTTAAGAAACACGTGAAGAAAAATAGAAAAAAGCTATATAATTTTAAAACGAAGAGAAATAAACATAAAATACATATTTTATCATTCGTTTGGCTTTTTGTGTACTAAAGCATACGACCAAATGGTTAAAATTATAAAATTATTTAATATTCAATTTTTATAGAGTTTAAAATAAAGTAGGACCTGTAGGGCTTAACGGGTATTTAAAAAATAATGAGATAAATATTATTATATTAAAATTGGTTAAGATAGCTCTAGGATTTTGTGTTAAATAATTTTTCTGAAAATAGAGATCATGAAAAATCTCGTGTATTTTTTAAGAGAAGAGGGTCATAACTTTTGCAAGTGGTATCCTAGGAAAAAATGAACAATAGAAAATGCTATATTTTTATTTTTCCCTACGATTTTTTCATAAAAAGTTGATAGAAAAAGAAATAAATACTTTATAATTAAATCCCTTTTCTCTTCTGAATTGCCTAAAATAGCCTACATTATTGATATTAAAATCAAATTAAACTATTAAAATTTAGTACATTAAATATTATTCTCAAGCATTAATTTTCCTATACTTTACACCACAATTCCAGCTATATTATAAAAATATCACTGTTAAAAATTCGTAACTCAACGCCGCAGCCGCACTGTGAATCTGTCCGCTCAAACTCCAGAATCGAGGCAAACTCCCGTAAAAAGTTGTGGATTTTTCGGGCGCGGTTCCATCCTTGCCACAAATCGGCGCGCGGCCCGCATGAGAACATCGTTTTTGGTTTGTAACACACTGCGCCGTTGTAGCATCGTCGTCGCATTCTGCTGCTCTCTCTTTCTCTCTCTCTCTCTCAGCAGTAGCTCAAGCAGCAGCAGTAACAGCGGCGGCACGTGGGTCCTCGCGAAACCCCGTCGGATAAAGTTAGGGCTTAAGCCTCGGCGCAAATGCGAGTTTAAAATGTTGCCGGCGTAGCCGCGGAGGAGCCACCGCGCGCGCGTGTGTGTGTGTGTGTGCTGCTGCTTGCCCGCGAATTCCGTCCCTAATACTCTCTGCTTGGACAGGCTCGCCAGTAACTTTATTCAAATTTTCCGGGGAATTAAAAGAGAGTTTGCAGTTTCCGGCAGTGACGCGCCCGACCGGTCCAAAAACGTGCGGGTAATGCGAATCCGCGCGGCTACCGAACGGCCGTTCTATATGTAGGGACAGAGAGAGAAAGCTTCCATTCTTTCTACGCCGAGAGAAAGGGCGAGCAGCAGGGAGCTCCTCTTCAAGAACGGGGGATTACGAGATGGTTGTATTTTATTTTCCTAACTGCTGCCGCTGCAACGCTCCTCCGCTATCTCCCTCTCGGCTTTCTCTCTGTGTGGCGGCCCGTGGCTGGCTGTGCGCCTGAGCCTTGAGCATAGAGAGCGTCCGAAACGCAAATTCCACGGCTTATTGCAAGTTTTTAGAGCAAAGTTTCGTATCAATTTCACTATGGGCTCGAGAGACTTTTTTGCCCCCGAGCATGCGGGTCTGGCTCGCATGGACGATCCGGGGGGTCCCCATTTACCAAACTTACAGAATTTCCTGTAACGCTCAGAGTACGCTTAGCGTAAAAGATAAAGAGATTTAAAAGTAATCAGAGTTAAACATTGCCCTAACTACTTTTTACTCTGAATAAAATCTTTAAAAATACATTCGACAAAATGAATGAATTTACGGAATCGACAGTTTAATCAGACCTACCACAATCAACTTCTACACCACTTACTTTTTCAACAACAAATAAAAAATTCATCAACCCTTTGATCGATCAAGAATAGATTGCAGAATCGCATGTTCAGTATACTGAAACACTCCTTACAGCGAAGCAGCTATTATCGTATGAATCGATCAGTCGCCAAAGGCGATTGTCTGGCTTCGTCATGAAGCTTTCATTGGCGAAAGAGAGCGAGACGAGAGCGGCTGGAGTTGCATGACGGGCGCGGGGGTCATTGTGCGCCTGCAGGTGTAAGCGCGCGCCGATGGAGGCTCTCGGGTAGTGCGCGAGCTCCGGGGTTATCGAGCATGATGAAACCGAAAAGCTTTCGAGTGTCCGAGGTGATAGGCGGTTAAGTGGGATGGCAGGCGAACGCTTGTACCGCTAATTGCCTTAATTCGATAAACTGCTAACCCGTTCCCTCGCGCGGCCCAGCCGCCGCCGCTGCGCGGCCTTCATTATCCGGTACGCGAGAGCACCTTCTTTAAGCATCATATCGGCTTATCCTTTCAGGCCTTTTTTCACTCGGCGTAAATTTATTAAAAAAAAATTTTTATTCGAGAATTTAATCTCTCGGCGAGAGCGCGGAGCTGCTGGATAAAATCTGGCTTTATGTAGAAAGTAAGGCATAGAGCAAAAATGTCTTATTCGCCATTAAGCCGGTTAAAGCTGGACGTTATCGCGAAATTATTTCTAAAAAGCTTGAATGACTTTTTAAGAGGCTGATTTATGCGCGAGAATTAAGGTGTTACTCTGGATTACAGCGAGGCAATATTATTGAAAAACGATGTTTTCTGTAACTCTTGTTTACGACGCATGCATTATTTTTCAATTCATGGCCTTGTTGTGGTATTATCGTATTTTCTTTCTCATGTTCAACGAAACTAATTTACTAAATTTAATAAAATTGAATTATTGCCACTCAACTATCAATTTTGCGTCCTTTACAAAATTTATTAAAATTTACAATCAACTTACTCGATAAATTATTTTAATATTTTTCTTTTTAAAAAATGTCTCAATACTATAATAAATAAACGTTAATTTTCCATTAAAACGTTACCACGCGTGCACTGCACTCATTGCCCGTTTTGCATGCGTTCACAGACGATGCGCACGCATTCCAATTAAACCGGGATCACTTAACACGTCTCGCTTTTTTCCCAACGAGATTCCGTTGTATTTGCGCACGCGGCCAGCTTCTAGGCTGCAACGCAGGCTAGGGTCGTCGCAACAATTCCGCACAAAATGCATCGCTGAAAGTGCGCCGGTGTCTCGCAACCCTACGTGTATACAAGGCGGGGCTGATAGAAACGTAAAGCAGAACGAGCGATGATGAGAAAACGAGGAAAAGCAGGAAGAAGGAAGCTGCGCGCGCGACTGGCTCGTTTAAAAATTGCGTATTTTTTTTTCAACTCGCGAACAAAGCTAGAAATAAGAAAGCTCATGCAGGATGTTTTGAAAGCTCGCGCGAGCGCGCGGTGCATAAGTCTCGCGTAATACGCGACGCATCGATGCGTTTGAAAGAGGCGGGGGGGGGGCGCACGCCGCGATAGCGCGGGCCAAGCCCGCAGCGAGAAAAGGGATTCCGGCGCGCCGACGGGGGATGGCAAAGAGAAGTTTAAAAGCATGGTGAAGAGCGGGTTGGAAGAAAAGACAGGGAGAGGGGGAGAAAGAGATGAAAAAGGAGGCGGCGGCGCGCAAGCGATATTCGATTCATGTTTGCAGCGTCGTAATAAAGGTGTTATTAAATAGATTGAGATTAATTGTGTGATTAGTGCTTTACGTGTAATTGGATAGCCCGCAGTCGAAGCTGTATATACGGAGAGAAAGAACGAGAGGGAGAAGGACAGAGAGGTAAATTGCAGCACACATACACATACGGCCGGCTGTTGTATATCTACCTACGTGTTTATATCTCCACGCTCTCTTCTTTTCTCTTCTTCCTCCCCGTGTGTTCTTTCCCATTCGCTCTGTCTCGCTCTATCTCGTGCAAAACTACCGCGAGATGCGAGCTTTGTGCAAGCGTGTATACACAGGCACACACAAGTGTGCAGATACGTTTACTCGTGTACGTCTGTGTATATAGGTAGATGCAGCGAGCCTTTTCACGAGCTATCGTTCGAAGAGGGGGCCCCGCCGCTCGTTCTCTCGTTCGATCGCGGTCGTTATCCGCGAGTCGCTTTGATATATTATTCCTTTCGTAACTATACGCTTCAAGGATGATTTACGAAGAAGCGTATGAAGCAAGCAGGCGCAGCTGACGTATGTAGCCGCAAAACTCTGAGAAACGCGCGCGCGCGCCCGCGACCTGCTCTACGGCTCTGTGTGTACTCGGTCTGCGGATTCTTTTGAAAAAAATTGAGAGCCTCGAATTGCGCCGAGCAGATGTGGGACAAGTGCAATGATTGCTCGTTTTTGCAAAGTCGAGAAATCCGCTCTTATCGTCGAGCTTTTTTTTCTCTGTACTCGTTGTGTACGCGCAATCGACTTTAGTGCTTTCAGGCGATTTAAATTATTTTTGATATCGAGGGGCCAATTGAATGCGAGTTAATATTTTATGGAAAATAGTCACTTTGAAAATTTTGTTCGGTTGGTATACACTTCAAATAAATTTTTAAGTTTCAAGGTAATAGTATAGTTTGTAATATTATTTATGTTTATAATTAATAAATATAATTGAACAATACTCATTGCTGAACAATGCTCAGTGCTGATTATGTACATCAAAACCGTACCTTTATCCAGTGATTTTTGATAATTTCCTTTTGATCGATCATGTATATTACCTATACTTTCAATAATTTTCTCAATGCACTTTGTCTATAATCGTCTATTAATTCTTTACTTAAGATCAGCGTTAATGAAAGGCACAGTTGTTACTGTGTATTCTGGAGATAATTTCTATCAAGTTTAATTCTGTACCATAATTTGTTAAAGAACTTTTTTATTTCTGTTTCAGAATTAGTTATGGATGATTGTTACATTATTTCCTGCTGAAGATTTAAACTGAAGGTAAGACTTTACATATTATTATTTTTATTTTTGAATCTACTCTAATAATATTTGTTTGAAATATTGTACTCTGTAAGGTTGAAATAGTGCAAAATGCTCTATTGCAAAATTCACTAAATAAGTGTGAATATTTTAATATATGTTCGAG
>UELX01004221.1:0-18992 GCA_900480035.1 Eupelmus urozonus
TTGTACTTTTGACACTGTAAGTTTACGTACTTAACATAATATTTATGTGTTCTTCTTTTAAATTACATTAAACACAACATTTTTTACTGTGTACAATAGTTTTTGAATGTGAGTAAATAATATTTATTAGATTTAGTCACTATTCTTGCTGACCGTCTGATTCGTTTTACCGAATCAATGTAGCACAAATTTTTATGTTATTTAGCGATCAAGATAACATTTGATTATGAGTTATGTCCATAACAAAATCAATTTATCATTACCATGATTGTCTGTTAGTCGAGAAGATTCGGCATGGTTGTATTGCTTGTCAGCACATTAGGAATCTTTTTTGTGGGTAGGGTCATTATTTATATAATTTACGCGATCACTGCGAATTAAATGAATATTGCTCGAATTTAAACCTTGACTTCTTCGCTAATGTTTACAATTGAAAAGTTCATAAAATTTTCTTTAGTCCGATCTTCGCGCAGTCGATTTTTTATTAATTTTTAAGTCAAGATTAAGATCACTGATTTTACAGTATTAATAATTATATTTTTTAATTATTCTACTTATTAATTTAACGTCTTTTGATAACATCTTGAATTTACAATTTTATAATTATTATAAAAATAACTTATAACTCATTTGGTTTCATAAATAAATTAATAAATAAATAGTTTTAATAAATGAAAATAATTTTTAGCTTTATAAAACCGTGAAGATCAAGCGTAATATATCAAAAAAATTTACCAAAATTAAAATAAAACTTTTCCACAACAATCCACAAACCACGAACAAAACCCATCCCCACAAAAAACCCTACCTACCTCAAGAACAAGCCATAACGCACAAACTCGACATCGCAAAACCTCGATCACTCCTCCCCCCCAAAAAAAAACCCTCAAAGAACAATCTCACCGCGAGCGTCAACGACGCGACATATCGACTTAACCGCGCGTCTAACGAACCTTCCCCTCCCACAAAAACTGGTAGCTCAACCAGTCCCCTCAGACACTCGCTTAGAGACATACCTACCCTTTCGACCCAATCATAACTCGCTCCGATCAATCCCGCTCCGTCATCTCCACCGCGAATCCCCTGGAAAAGTAAAATCGTTTTTCCTCTCCCATGCTTTTTTCCCCTCACCGCTCGCGCAAGGTCAATTTACGCGGAAAAGACAACATTCCACGCGCGCGATTTCTCCAGGGTGGTTAGGTGCATGTACCAGCGGTTAATTCTAATCTCTCGCGCCGAGGTAGCTGATATCTCGGGAGCTGTTTACGATCGTGAGAGGGTGATTCGATTTGATTTCCGAGCATTATGTAATCAATTAGGCTGATTCGAGATAGAGCGCTGATACGGCTCCGAGCGCGCTGTAGGTAGGGTATTAATGTCGGGCTGGATTTAGATAAACGTAAATTATTTATTTTCCAACCGGAAGATGGCGAGACGCGCTTACTCGAAAATAGAAAAGCGATAAGCGGACTTAACGATTTATTAATTAATCAACGCAGCGTCAAAACATCCCGTATTTTCCCTATAACCACTCTTCTCAATTAACAAAACTACATTCGCTCTTAACGACGGCGTCGAAATCACAAATAGAGCCAAACGAGACGCAGCCCATAAACTCGCCTCTAGAATTCCCCATTCCCCAGAAAACAGGAACGAAGCGCGACGAATAACCATAACAAAATCGCTCTGATTGCAGGAGAGCTAAAAAGGCGCTACTCTTGGAACAGCTCCAGCGAATCCGGCGCGCGGCGAACGGAGCCCGAGGTTACATCAGCCGGCGAGGAAAGGCCAACGTCGGATGACGGCGAGGACACTCTCAAGGTGCGTAATGTACACACCCCTTCTAACACAAGAAACCCAAGCAATTCCAGAAGCCCGACAAAACAAATTGCGATTCCAAAAAGTAACGGTGCTTTAACGCCCGGGCTCTAAAAAGCTACGAGCCACGGCACTACAATTACGCCATCTTCATTACTTCAGGGAAATTGAATAAATCGTGGCTGGCGCGCTAAACCGCTTCCGCCGATGCTTCCAGCGTGTAGCTAGACAATAGGCTGACCCTCGCTCGAAACTATCTCCGTTCCAATACCTTCCCAATTAAAAAACCGAGGCTCGACCTTAACAGCCACCGGCTAACGCCCTGCTTTTCTACAGAGCCGCGAAACATTCAAAGCCCGGCGTAAAAGGCCCTTTAAGAAATTTTCAATTTCGCGCCGTCGATTTGCCGCTCCCGTACAGAGCTAAGCTCGTGCAGCCGTACTTGAATCTAATTTCCCATTCTACGAGAGGCGCGTATATATCCAGCTTCTGCAGCGGCGCGCGTTTTACTTCGCGCTGGCGCGCGCCAAACACCTGTTTACGCATTCGCGGGGCGTTTAGCCAGGCATGCGCTAAGGAAAAACCGCCGCGGAGGTATTACGGAGCTGAGGTTTTTTCTTTATGCTTTTGAAGAGCCGCTGTGCGAGCACTCGCTTTTCTCCTGCCGTTTTTGCAGAGAGGAAAGCCGGAAATTTTCGCTCGCGATGGAATTCATTCTTGATTTTAATGAATTCTTGCGGCCGGAGCGGGAAAAATATGTGGCAGGCGAGAGATGCTGTCTTTGTAGGGGCTGCTGTAAGTGGTGGTAATTCTGGGCGGGAGATGAGGGATTTTAATGTGTTAGCCGCTTCGCGGGGATATTTTATTCTCGAAATGTGGAATGGGGGAATGAGTTTACCAGATGGATATGCGCCTCTGGTGCGATTGTTCTGCTCGTTTGTAGTTCGCGGTGAAACAGTTGATTACAAATGTTATTATATTCTTAATTCGTCCCAGCCTTCGACTTCATCAACAAACCATCCCGCTTCCTTTCCTTCAACCAAAAATTCCCACCATCCCCCCCAAAAAAAAACCACACGACGATGAAAAAACCTCACAGAGGGCAGAGGTAATTCGCCCTCTCCCACGGCAAACTGGTTCCTTGGGAATTTCTCGCGTCGCGCGGGAATGCATCTCTCGTGCGCGTAATCGAAAAATTACCCGGCTCCCCGATCGAATCCGCGGGCTTTAAACCGCGAAAACGGCGGATCCGGCCGAACGATGGGAAACGGCAGCCGGCTTTTAGCCGATGTGTATGATCGGCGCATCATCGGCTTGCGTGCGGGAATTTTGTGCGAGGAGCGCCTGATAATCGACAATTTCGCGCGTTTTTAATTGAAAGGGCCCAGTCGAACGCGAAACTAAACCAGGTCCGCAGTTAATGAACCGTCCGGCTCGATTATATATTAGCTCGACTGCAGCTCTCCCCTGCCTATTCCGACGTTAACATTAATAAATGTAGTGCTCGAGCTGTAAGCTCATATCCTCCTCTCGGCTTTCCAGCCTCAAACCCGAGAGCCCCATACCTTTTTCAAAAATAATAAACTCACGCTCGCCTCTCGAGAGCAAATAAACTACCTGAACCTACTTCGCTCGGTATGTTCCAAGGACGACTTAACGTACCTCCGAGAGCTGGGAACACTAGTTACGAGTGCGCGCGTCACTAAAAGACGACACTTTTACGAGAGCCGAGAGCTGCGCGCCGGTAGCTAATGGCGCATGCGCGAACGCACCAGTGCCCACATGGCGTTAGGCCGCTCCGACAGATCGTTTCTCGGCGAGCTAAGCTCGCGTATGCGAAAGGGACGTTTTCATTTATTCAATGTTTGCATTTCCTTTTGGTCATGGTAGGCTCGAGGTAGAGCCGCGTCAATCCAGCTCTCGAGGCGCGTGGAGAATCGCTGGAATCTCGAATGTTTTCCTTAAGCTTGATTACCAGCGCGATGGCCGAGATTCAATCCACAAATGACCGATATCAGGAATCCGCGGCGCACGGTAGATTAAGCAGAAAACATTTTCCAGGTCACAGCTCGGGTAATTAAGATAAATCGGCGATCTTTCCGAGGATTTATTGGATTAGAAAGTCGTCGGCTCTCGCTATATGGCCGAGATTACTTGGCGGCCTGTAGCTTCAAAAACTGCGCTGGTACGATCTCAGCCAGATAAACGTACAAGTTGTACAACAGTAACCAATTAGCGGGAGCCGGGTTCCGCTGGGGGAATTTGCATAAGGCCTAAACCGCCATTATTTTCGCGACGTTTTTTCCTCGATCGGAGAAATAAAACAAAGCCGGGGGGGCTCCACCTTCGTTAACCTTTAATCCAGCCGGCGCAACAATGCAGCCAGGCTGGAACAAAGACAAGGCCCCGGAGAGAGAGAGACGCGTACAAAAGCCGGGAATCAAAGCTGAGGCTGGAAAAAGTGGCCAGCTGGACGGACAGCGCGAGAGAGGCAAGATATAATTAACTCGATAAGCGAGCGAGCGGGGGAGTGAAAAACGCCCGGGAGAAAAGCCGGGGTCAAAGGAAGGACAGCTTTAACGTATGCAAGCCTGACAGATTAGCAAGCGCAGTATGTCGCTGATTTTATTATCGCGGTTGGCTTGCTTTTTCATGCGTGCTGATTTACGCTAGATGAATGCGGTTTTTTTTTAGTGTATATGGTGATGCAAGGTGATTGTTAAGGACGGGGATTGTAAAGAGAAGAGCGAGGGAGGGGGTTAATTTATCGGGTATGGGTGGGTATATGGTTGTGCGGAGATGCATTGTGTAAGGAGTGTGGATAGAAAGCTTTGTATAAGAGTGACGGACGGCTCTGTGGTTCGCGCGTGAGATTGCGATTTTGGATTAGATGTGGCCGATCTGTCATAGTTGCTGGAATGAGGGACTACGTTTGATTCGATGAATTAGATTTCTTGGGATGGAAAAATTTATGCACAAGTGGGTCGGATAATTATGTCTTGCTAGACGTGTCCTTAATCTACTTTGAATTATTTAAGCGGTAAAGTCCTTCTTTAGAATCAAAAACTTTTCTTAAATATACAAAACACTCAATCAGTCCCAGCAGCACCCCCCTTCCAAATTAAAACCCAGCATCCCAGCTCCATCACCCCCCAAAGCCAGCGTTATCTCTCCAGCGCTCGTCGCGCGTGGGAAAAGGCTTCGGCAGCGCGTAAACACAAAAGCCATCCCCAGGCCAACAGCAGCAGCAGCAACGCTCGTTCACCTCGACACCCCAACTCTTTCTCTCGTGCAGCATGGAAATTGATACGCGGCCAGCAGCAGCAGCAGCGAAGGTTCGCGCGCTAGATAAGATCGTCACGCCGCGAGCGAGTCGAGAGCTGCTGCTGCGGCTGGCTACACCACGACTAAATGCGCGCAAGCAGCAGCTATATACCCGGCTTACTGCACAGTGGCTCTTTCTTCTCAGATAGATATCTTGAGAATTTCATTAGCATGATCCCAAGCGCGCGCGCGCGCGCCAGCAGGATCCTTCAGCTTGCGTGCGCGCAGCTCTCAGGGCTTTTTCGAATTCGCGACTCGTGCGGCCGCTGCCGTTTTTATCACTCTCTGTCTTCATTATTTTCCGCCCGCCCGTGCGCTTATCGCGATTTCTTTGTCCTTTTGCGCGAAGCGTTTAGTCCACGACTTTCTGCTGCTGCTGCTGCTGCCTTTTTCTTTTGCTTCGGGGGAGATTAGATGATTCGTCGCTGCGTCGAGATTTGTGCGGGGAAAATTTGTAGGGACAAATTACCGGGTAAATTCGTCTCGCGTGCGTGTGTGTGTATGGCTGGCTTGGAGAGATATGGGAAAAAGCGAGGGTTTTGCTCGTGTAGGTATTGAATAAGGAGGGTAATGCAGAATTTGGTTTGTTAATGCGCTGTAAACGATGCTGCCTGAGATTGGCCGTTTCTCCTTTTCTTTGCCCGGGTGATAGATAATGTTTCGGATTTTTCCAACTGTCGAGATGCTTATCGCAAAGTAGGAGCTACGCTGTTTACTTGCAACACCGCTGTAATGCAAACTTGCTACCTGAAAACATTGAGAGTCTGCGGTGCGACGGATCGCTTGGGATAAAAGGGAATTTTACTGGAAAAACAATTGAAGTTTGAACGATTATTGTGAAAACCAAATTAACTACATTATTCAATTTTTAATGCATAATTCTTTCTAAAATTTAAGGAAAGTTTACTTTACTAAATGATTTCATATAATTTAGTTCTGATAAGGACTGTATTTTGATATTTCCTCTTTATCAAGATTAGATCCTGACAGATTTACTCCTCAACATTTCATTAACTCTAAAAAACAAATTTGTAAATACCAACCCATCTAAAAGCTAAAAAATTCCAAACAAAAACCAGCCACCTCCCACATTTCTCTTATTTCTCTCGCCAAATGAAAATATCTCCCCCCACCTCGAATTCCCACCGCCAGCCCCAGCCACTCTTTCCAGTTTTCTCTTCCACAGCCGCGCGCGATCCCCAAATATAAAAACGCACCTGGCAGCTTCCACGTGCGCAGCTCGTCTACCTGCACATACGCTCGCTTTTTTCTCTCTCCCTCGACAAATCGAGAGAGAGAGCATACCTCGCGTATATATACATCGGCTGCAGGAGAGATCGAAGAAGCGATTCGCGCGACTAGCAAGTATACGGAATGCGATTGCGCGCAAAAAGAAGCGATCTCCGCTCTCTATATACGTGTATACGCGCTCTCCTCCGGATCGATCCCCAGCATCTTAGCCAAAGAAAAATGCTTATCTCGAATCGATTGATTTTTCGCATACCACTGCTCGCTTCTTCTGCAGAAAGAAAATCGAATAAACGATTAAATCCAGTGCACAAAGCGATCTCGCCGAGGCTAATAGAGATAGCGTTAAAACCGAGGAAGCAAGCCATAACCCTGGCCGAATTATTTTTACGTGTATACACACAGCGAAGAAGCCTTCCCAATCAGCGCGAAAGCCGGCGAATACGAGCGCCATTACGGGCTTTGAGGCATAATCGCGCGCGAGAAAATTGCACGGCCATCCATCAAGCTTCGCCGGCTCGCGATTTCCCCGGTTTTACGGCCCCCCGAGCCTTTTTCTCTCGCGTCTTTTGACCCAAGAGCCGCGCGTAAGCGTAATAACTAGGAACTAGAGAGCGCACTTGCTCTTTTTGGTTTTGAGCGCGGGATGCTGATGGAGATGCATAAATCAATCCCTCGGCTTTTTTGTTATTCCACGAGGGGATAGTGGGTTTTTGAGAAGAATGGAGATTTTTAGGCGGCTGACAAGCTGAATTTGTGCTGCGGTTGTGGAGCTTGCGGTGAGTGATATTTTTCCGGGTTGGCGTATTAAGTAGGAACTTGTAATGATAACGGTTACTTGGATCCTTTTAAGGATCTTACGAAATTTGAACGATCAGGCCTGACTAATTAATTTTCCATTTTAATACACATCGCGAACAAACCGATTCTCCCAAACACGCGGCAATTAACCAATCGTCCAATGAAAAAAACCACGCGCAGAAAAACAAACATCTTAATTCGACTTTACACCGCACTTAGCCACGCCATAAACCAGCGTAATTACCATCCTAAAACCGCCACGACTTCCCCGATCGGCCGCGAAAAATACACCCTCGGCAATCTCGTAACCTACCTCCGACATGCCAATATGCCTCTGCCCGTGTACTTACGCTTAATATATATACGCGCGAGAATCAAGTCTCATTGCCGAGCTGCAGCGGCTGGTTTTAAGCTTTGAATTATTGAAACTACTCGTATATCGCTCGAGTGCTCGTATAAGTTCTCAGCGATCTCTGGACTAATATACAGCGCGTGTAAGCGATTTTCTCCAGGCTCATGAATTTGTCGAAACATCGGGAGAGATAAGTTTATTAATGGCACCTCACATTCCGAGAAAGCCGATATAGGTGAGCCGTGACTTCAAAAATCAGGAAGTTGGCTTGACGAAGCTTTATCGGAGCCCGAATGGAAAGTTAATAGTGAGATACGCCGGGTAGATTGAATTCGATAGCTGTAATTATTTCGAGAATTCGCCGAGGTTTAAGCGCGCACTTTCGCGGAATAATTATGAGGATTTAATCTCTCGATCGGTAAGTAAGCCAAATTGACGAATAAATACGTCTGCGGGCATTCGGCCACGTTACATAACTCAATTAAAACAAAAACCCGTCCCAATCCCCAGCGGAGCAACTCGTTTAATTGCGCCCATTAACTTCAAGAGAGCAGCCCGGCGCACATGACTTTCTCGACAATTATACTTCAGCCTCGAAACAAGCGCCCCCTTCATCTCTTGCTAACTTCAAAAGCCCGTCCGCCTCGGCGCATCCAAACGGCCCGTCGCTTCCAATTTTCCAACTCTTCAACTCCTCCGCGTTCTAGAATCCACCTTCGTGCCCTGCAAACAGCTGTTCGACGTACTTGGACGCGCGCTTTCTTGTTTGAAGATCGCGCGAATGTGTATATACGTACACATACAGGGGAAAAATTCTCACGGTTCGATTCAGCGGACTGAAGGCTCGGCGCGGCGCCTTTTGACATTGTATCTCGCGCGTGCATCGCTGCGCGCGCTCTGCTCGGCGGCGCGCGAAAAAAATTGAATTTAACGCACGCGAAATCCGCGCGCCACCGGCGATGCCCGAATTATGTATGAGCGCCGTCTTTTGGCACGCTTCGTGACTCGATGATCGGTTTTGAGCTGTGGATGTTGCTTGGTTGAAGGAGCTCGGGTTGAATTTTTTTTTTAGTTCTGGCTTTGTAAATGGAATTTTGTGAGTTGTGTATTGAGATGTCGTGTGAAAGGAGCTTGGTTTTGTCGGTTAATGTAGCTTGAACGAATAATAATTGTCAGCTGGACTTATCCTAAAATACGCTTTGTCTTGCATAAAATGACAATTTTTTGGCCATTTTTTAACTTATAAACCATTAATTGGTCATCAAATGGGTACTAAATAGGATTCTGGCAAAGAACCCCTATCCATAATACAAGCAACTCCCCTATAAAAATAAGTTACTTAACTATTAATTCCAAAATACCAAAACAATTTATGCAACCCAATAACCCCGAAAAATCACAAAACTAACCGTCTTCACCCATTAGGAAAATGGGCGTGCGGTGCAGGCGGTGGACCTGGTGGCGGACTGCCCGGCCGGGTCGGTAGTGCTGCCGTCGCGGCCGGCCTCGCGCGCCGCCTCCCCCACTACTACTACTACGCCCGACGAGCCTGCACCATCATCACGAGTGGCAGCAGCAGCAGCAGCGGCGGCGGTAGTAGCAGACGACGCCATCGAGCCGGCGCCTGAGGAAGTCGCTCCCAGTATGGGCCAGAGGCCCAGCAGCGTCGGCCTACTCAGACCCAAGATCTCGCTGACCTGGGTGCTGCGCAGCCAGCAGCAACAGCAGCGCCACGCTCAAGATGAGAGTAATAACAATAATCAGCAGCAGCAGCATTACAACGTGCTGCAGACGAACGCGGTTAATGCGGGTCACGTGGTACTCAATAACCAGCAGACGACGGTCGAGCTGCACTGCAGGGAGAAGGACACGAATCCTGGTATGGGGAGAGTTTTTTCGAGGTTGTTTAGGGTTTTTTTTTTGGTTTCAGGGATGTGTGGGGGAATGGTTTTTGAGAGTTTTTATTGCAGTTGAGATGAGTGGTAATTGCGGGCGGGATTATTTTTTTTTCATTGGGTGGGTAAACTGTTCCGGTTACTGTGTGAGGAAACGTTTCTTGGTAAATCGTTAAAAGAGATTTTTCCGTATAACTGAACTTAAATGATTATGAGAAAATGCACGGTGTCATTTGCTGACTTTGAGGGGAATAGGACGTCTTGCAGGCACACTTTACTTTTTATAAGTGTCGTTGGTTATATTAAAAACTATATAATAAAACTATATAATTATGTAATTCTTTCTAGAAAACTATAAATTCCTAAAAATTATTATAAAATTTCATGAATAACCATTTGCAAACGACTAATAGTCATAAACATGCAATATTTCTTGCAACTATATACTTTTTGCATCAAGTAGATAAAGTCGTATCTAGTAAGACAAAAAAATCGTTGCAACTTCATTAGAAAAAGTCAAATAATTTTCATTACCCTTTTAATTTTATTTCCAAAACGAATTCGTAATAAAAGCAAATTGTACACTTTGGTACACAGTAAATATAAAGAATGTATCTACTTGATTCGCAACTCGAGTCTTTCCAGCTGACTGATTGAAAATATTTTTACCTTAGCGAAAGAACGTGAAGAGAAAGAGCGAGTTTTTCGCAGGAGCGTCAAGAGCGTCAAGAGCGTCAAGAGTGTCAAGAGTGTGAAGAGCGTTAAAAGCGTTAAGAATACCGATGGATCTAGGAGCAAGGAGCGAGAGAAGGAGAATATTGATCGGCTGGAAAAACAAGAAAAAAAGACTGTACATAGGATAGAAAAAATAGACAAAGCCGACAAGGTGAGAAGACATCGTTTATATACTGCTATCTAACTATGAAAAAGTAAAAATTACTTAATCTAAGTACGAGCGTATGCTTTCTTAGGAAATAAATGCAAGTAAAATAAGTCGTTTTTTACTCTTTTAGTTTCAAATACTAGTATGCGTTTACCAAAAAATTACATTAAATTCTGCGGCTTCCCTTGGTAACTGTATAAGTCTTTTGCGAAATTTGCGTTTAATGTTTAAAGGTGCGCCTGAGATCAGAGGAAACAAGTTGAAATCTAATACTTGGCTAGTAAACTTACTTATGCTTTAAATACGAACATAATCATGGTCATAACTTAACGGTATATACTCTTTTCTCTTGCTGTAAACTAGTAAAACGTACGAGTTGTATTAAAAGCTTGTGAACTAAATCAGGAGTTGACTTATTTTCTTTTACGACTTTTATTTTCATATAAATAATAACAAAAATATTTAAAAGTAAATATAATAATTATCAACAAATATTCATATTGTAAAAGCATACTTTCTTTTCATTACTCTATTATTTTATTCTGATATATCAATCGTATCATTGTTAATATAGCTTTCCCATATATCTCGATAAGGACATTTTTCGTCATTTCCTGAATTTAAGAGTTTTATATTGAAAAGTATAGCGAAAATCGAAGAAAAAAATTAAAACTAGATTAGTAATAGCAATTAAAACTATATTTCATTGGACTGACTTAAAACTATAATCAAAATAACAATTGTCAGGTATTAGAAAAAGAAAGGCTAAACGTAGCGACGACGGAAAACGCGCTGGAGAAGCGCTTAGAAAAAGACAGCCAGCCGACGAAGGAGGGCAAAGACAGCAAGGAAAAAGTGAAGAGGGCCATATCCGAGCCTAACTTGATAACGCGCGAGTCGAATTCCACGCCAAGCGGGCGAGAGAAGCACCGGCACCGGAGAACGAAACGCAGCCACAGACCGAAGACGCCCAGCAAATTCGGATATGACATCGCCGATCTGGATTCCTTTCTTACGAAGGTAAGACGAGCGATTCTATTATCGTTAAATGTGATTAAATCTGCAGAAGTAGTTATGTACAGGCTCTGAATAAGTTGACTATAGAATTTTAAGTGTTATTTGATTTTAGAAGTCTCAGTTAAAACTTGATTAAAAACGATTTCAATTTATACGATTAAAATTGAAAATGCCAATACTCTACACGTATATTGTTGAAATATTTATCAGGTATTTGTTTTAAGACGAACTAATTAAAAATGAGTAAATCCCAAAATCGAATTTACAACAATTTAACACAATTTACTTGTAACATTTTAAAAATTAATTTTTTTTAACAATTTAATCGTTTTTAATAGGTAATAACTTTTAGCAAGAATATTCAACCGACATCCCACCAATCACAAACTCAAAAAATCTAACTATTTTAATATTTTCAATATTAACTACACAGGCGTCAATCGAGCACCCGGCCAACATCCCAGTGGTGCTGTCGTTCCCATCGGTCCTATACCAGACTCAGGGCGGTACCCAAGCCGAGATCGGCCTGCCTCTGGGCACGGTCGTCAACGCGGTCTTCAAGAATCAAGCCTGGCTTTACGTTCAAACGCCCCATGGCCAGGAGGGCTACGTCGGTTACGCAGCCTGCCTGCCCCTTGGCATTTTACCACAGCCGAAGCGTGGACACTGCTGGGAGGACTCGACGGATGTCTTTCCCAGGCCACTTGGTAGGCATGCGTTAATTTTCTTTTTTCTTGGTGATTTGGTGAGGATTTTTGGATTATTGAATCTCGGCTTTTTGCGAACGATTGGATGCAAGATCGTAAAAAAGTGACTGACCGATCTACAATGTGATTCAGAATTAAACAAAAAAAACAAAAAAATACTTCTAAAAACCTTATGATAGAACGTAATGTTTTAGTTTATAAAAGAAGTGTAGACTATAATTTTTTATATGTAAAATTAATTTATTTATTTAAATAATTTACATTTTCTTCATCAAAGAACCGTAATAAAAATAAATAAAAAATTAATATTTATCTCCTAATGATTTTAAGAATTAAAAAACTCATATTACTACAAAGCATCACTAACAAAGAGAAGCTCCAACAGTCAAGTTTAGCCACACCTATTTTCTCTACACTGTATAGCTTCAATCTCGCCTACTTCACCACTAATTCTACACCACAAAACCCTATCCTATTCAACCGTAATCACCTCTCAATCTTCACTTCACCTCTAACCAACTCTTTGAAACCCCTCAGGCAACCTCACGGACACGGAGAAGCTGCGTGACACGCGCTCCGAGTGCGGCGGCTCGCGCTCCAGGCGCGCCCTGACGCCGTCCCGCTGCGGTCCCGGCAGCGAGCGCAGCGTCGACCGGCTCTACCTTCGAGCAGCCCAGGCGAGCAACAATAACACAACAACACGACTCCTAACTCGTCAAAGCACCCCAGGCGCGAGGCACACTCTGCTGCTCGTGCGCGAGGACTACGAGGGCAGAGATACCCAGGATGCGCTTAGTGTCACCAAGGGTGAGGTAGTTGTGCTGCTCGGCGATTACCAGGACAACGACTGGTTCTGGGTGCGGGCGCGAGATGGACGTGAAGGTTTTATACCTGCGGTCGTTGCAGGGCATGGATTTTTATAGCCGAGGAAGAGTGTGGAGAAGGATTGTTGAAGAGACTTTTGAAGAGGGTTGTTGTTTCGTTGAGCGGAGAATGCGCTAGTTGTTGCGAAGAGTCGATTGCGTTTCGTGAATGTAATTTATATTGATTATATGTGCTCGGTTGGAGTATGTATTATTGTTAGGGTAATTGTAATAAATTTCTATTTTGTTGAATTTGCCGAATGGATGGTCGTACTTTTTTTACTCGAAGAGTAAAAATCGACTTCAAATGGGTACTGAACGTGATTTTTGCAATTAATTTTATTTCGAGCGTTAATATTTTTTAGTTTTGCTTAAAATTTATTAAATGCTCATATTAAGTATTTAAAATTTTATATTAAATTTACGGCAAGGAATGTTCATAGCAAAAGGATAAATTATAAATTTAATACAGTTGATGTAGGTAGTCAGTTGGAATTTCGTATTGAATTATTCTAATTGTTAATAGATAGTGGATTTTCTTTGTAAACACTTTAGTTTTTGTTAATATATTACACTAAGACAAGAATTTTTGAAAAATTATAATAGTGATTAGTAGAGCTGCCACAGACTGTATAAATTCAAAAAAATGACAAAATTTCACAGCAAATTTTATAAAACGTATCATAAATTATTTTATATTTTTAGTAACATATCCTATAAAGCATAGCAATTTTTTGTTCTTTAACACTTTGTGGCAGATTTACTGACTATTATTGTAATTTTTCCAAAAATTTTTCTCTCACTGTAGAAATTAAAGGAGATCAAGTTGACGAAAATATAGTAATATCACTAAGTAGAGGCTGACATCCTTTAAAAACTACAACTTTAGAAGCGACACAAAGAAAATTTAAAAAGAAATCTCTATTTATTTTTTAAAATCGCACTGAGTAGAGAAGAAAATAGTTTGTGCAGAGAATAGCACAAAATACGATTAATTTATGAACCACGACGATTAACGGTAAATAGTCGATGACCGTTGACATCATAATCTATGACGATTATTTATATGATTGGTACTGATTGTGTTACTGTTTTTATTAAGGATTTATTATTCTAAGGAGAAAAGGAGTTCAATCATTCGTTTTTTGACATCTCTACCATCAACTGAACAGTTAATGGTACTGGCCTCTATCCTTTTAAAATCATTATTATTATTATTCAAAATAAATTAAAAAGATGTTTCAAATCTTCTTCAACTCTTCCTTGTATTTTGTAGATCTTATAAAAGAAAAATTTTTAATGCGAATATCTAATAATTATTTAGATACTTATTTTTTATATTGCCTTACTGTAATAACATGGGTACTTGTAAAAAATTTATCAAAAACAGTAAATAAATAATTGAATAATTTTATTATAATTAGCTGCAATTTTGTACATACAATGTATATATATTAGAGTAAAAACGAATTACTAAAAATAATTTCATTTATATCGAAAATTTATGCTTTTATTTTTATTATACATATTTAGTTATGAATTATGCTGATTTATCAGCATAAAATTAAAATAAGTCATAATATAAGTATTCAATGTCATTAAATTAAAAAGATTAATTAATAACACCAAACTATGATAAGATTACCTACAATTGCAAAAATTATAAAAATAATTTTTTTTATATAACTAAAACCTGTAAAACCACATTGTAACTTAATGGTTGTTAGGCGTAACAATATGAAATTGATTTCATTGATAAATTATTTTTGTTGGTTCAATTAGATTTATTATTAATACAATAAAAGTAGCTGTGGTTTTAAAGTATTTTTACATTTTAAAACTAAAACTTTGTTGTGTAAATTTGAAAGAAATATGTGTGATACTTAACAAATTATGTATGAAGTATACATTCCTGTCAAAGTAGACTTGACTTGTCTACTTACATACATAGCTGTACAAATTCATGTATTACAATTTAATATAAAAATAATTTTTTATAATATATTCACTTACTAAAAAATGTTTTGATTTAATTCTTTATATCTTATTTAAGTTTCTTGTAAAATACTAATTTTTTTTCTGTAAAAATAAAAATTTAAAACTTGATAGTTTTATACTTTTACATATAATTCTAATTTATTCCCATATATAACCATGAAAGCTTGACAGAATAACTCAAGCATTTCTATATATTCCCTATTTGGCTGTTTTGTATTTTCAAACAGTATCGTAACAGATCTAGCTAAGTTTTCCAGAATTTCTGTTTTGTCTCCAGGAAATTTTTTAATATCTCCTTCACAAATTAATCTTTCATGATTTTTACTACGTACAATTGCTCTTGAAATTTCAACTTTCATTTCTTTATCTTTGGTCATTGCCTTTGTGTAAAATAAAAGAAATAAAATATTCGATAAATATCACATAATAGTGAAAAAAAATGTTTTTTACTTACAAGTGCAGAAGGTAAGTCATCATACAGAGGCCAATCTTCAGTACAAGCAGTACAGTTACATCTAAAAAAGTAGTTTTTTAAAAATTCTTTTCTTTTCGACTTATTGACATAAGTAAAACTACATCCATAATCCATGAAGAGCTTAAATATAATTATATTTATTTAAAAAATAATTTTAATTTAATGTTTAGATGAATTATTGAAATTGTATTTTATTGTACTTACTTGACTTCCTTTTTTGATAGGATTCAAGGCATAAATTATCTGCCGAGCAGTATTATCTTTTATAACTGGACATTTGCCTACATTTGGTTTGCAACTATGATTAAGCAAAGATACAACAGAGCCAATCACTGAACCTATCCCATAATATCCTTCATCGCGAAATTGATCAAACTTTAAAATAGTTACTAATTAATTCTTTTATCTTTAAAAATTAGATAATGATATACTTTAATAAAAGCTAAAAAAATTACCTCACGATCATTTACTTGAGCAGTCATACAATGATGTGCAATTAATTTGCCAACAAACATAGCATCTTTATTTTTATACAAATTAGTTATAACATCTACTTCATCTGTACTTTCTCCCAAAAATGATGTAAGGGTAACAAGATAATACATAGTTAGTGCTGCATTTAATGACAAAATTAATAGTTGATATCGGTCGCGATCTGCTTCGTGAGTAATAAGATTATATATTGGTTTATATTTATCACTATAATAACATCCATCTTCTGATAAACTTCTACTTAAATAATCTGAAATATACATGCACCACAAAATTTACAAAAAAAAATTATACTTTTACATCTATTACATTTGATAATTTCTAATTTTAAATTACCTTCACATTTATCAATTTCTTTTAATTCTTTTCTAAGTTTCTCAATACTCCCACTCTCTCTTACTGCCATTACAGTAAGTTTCAAGCTAAATGGTGCTAAAGCATTCATACCTATGCCCCAGAAAAATTTTTTTATAGGGCATTCAATATCATGGTATTCTTTCCAAGCTTGATTTTTGCATTCATCAGAACAGTACATATCATGTACACAATTTTCACAAGGAATCAAAGCCCAAGCTTTCACAAAACAATGAGAACAATAAGTGTGAATATTTTTAAAATCTAAAAGTTTAGCATAGGGTTTCTCATTAATAAGAATCTCTCCGGTAGAAATATCTCGATTTGCAACCAAATGTATTCCAAAATCTTTATTATATTCAATATCAATAGCAGTAGAAGCAGAAGGAATCTTTTCATGAGGAAAGATATTTGGTAAGACAGCTTCTTGGGATTGATTTTCTGATTTTGGCATTTTAAACATAGTTATTTGAGTAGACATATTAATTTTTTCTTCAATTTTTTCTTTTTTTTCATCACTCAAACTTATATTTTCTAGCCAAGTTCTTGCTTCTTCAATAACTTTTTCAGATTCTAAATTTCCCAATATCTTTAGACATTTGGCTTTACGGCGCAACAAATTTGGTCTCAAATGATCTGGATAACTAAGCACTAGTGCTCTATTAATGTCATTAACACTATCTTGATGTTTGTTCAAATGATACAAAACAGCTGATCTGTTTGCATAAGCTTGAGCCAATTCTGTAGATGATTTTTCTGCTTTCGCAATACTTTTGGTATATAATTCTAAAGACTCAAACCATACTTCTAATTTACCTTTTTCTTTATAAACCTTGTGATCGGCTTGCTTTCTTAAAAATATCGACTCTTGAGAATCTTTTTGTTCATACTTTACTTTTAAAGGTAAAGAATTTACAATTGCTTGTAATGTAAGTTTTATTCTTTCTTCAAAGGTGTTCTTTCTTCCTACATCATCTAATAATCCTTCAAATTTCAACAATTTAACTAATTGATCTGGATATAGCATATTTGCAAAATATATTTTTAATTTTAGATCTGTAAAACAAAATATTTCATTTAAAGTCATTTTCAATAAATATTTATTAACAACACTTGCAGATTTAAATTGAATTTACATGTAATATCATATTTTTATACAGCTTTTTATGCATATACTTTCAAAGTTTAATATAATCTTTTTAATGATTTTTACTTCAAAAAGTAACAAAAATGATGTATTAATAATATACACATACCCAAAGAGAACTCGTAATTCTTAGTAGTTAGCGCTATTTAAAAATTTAGAAATTTTACAAAACGAAATTTAATACACTTGGAAATAGAAGTTTCTTTTATTTTCAACAGTATATTTTATTCAAACTAAAGAATAAGTTTATTATTTTTCATTTGTAATCTAAAATTCTCACTTTTTCACTTTCTTCAAACTTAGATTAGCTTCTCGCTAAAATAGATAACGGTTTTTAAAAAAGAATGTTAATTTTATAGTTCAAAAAAATACGGTGCTCAGAACAAATTGAAACAAGACCTGCCATTGGTCGCCGCAATGTATGGCGGCAATTTCAATATAATACATCTACTATATATTTTGTAAAGCTTTAGCAATATTTTTTTTTATATACTCCGTGCGCAAAACTTGATTTAGCAAGCTAAATTTCGCTTTGTGTACGTTGTATAAAAAATAAGGTTCGATACATGAGCGAGATGATTTCGACCTCGCTTAGCATGGGCAAACGACTGCGCGAAGCTAAATTTACTTTCGTGTACTTGTTTGGAAATGTACTATTTCATATTTTTCTAATTGAATATTTACTACTTTAATTAATTATTACTTATTATTTACATAATTTTTTCCATTTCATAAATAATCTTTTTAGAAACTTAATAAAGGTTGTATTAAATATTTTAATACTAAGTTTTATTTTTGCAAATTTATTTTGTAATTAACATTAACATTAAAAAAAATACATTCTATTTGTAGTCTATTGAGCGCAATTTTAAATACTTATTTAGAATATTTTATAAATTACAAAAATAGCATACCTATATACCTATATGTATAATTATTACATTATTATTTAAATCTTTTATATAAAAAATACTGAATGAAAAATACTGTAAAAGTTATAGTACTTAGCATTTCAACTAAACAGTAATTTACTTTTCCATCAAAAGTTTTTGAATTATTATAAAAGTATAAGCGACAATTGATTGCCAGTAACCCCTTTCTCTTCCCAGTCTTTCTGTGGATTAAGTATAAAATTATGTCCATGGCTATTATTACTAATAGGTAAAAATTTGAAATGAATTAAAATGTTATTGTTTTTTTTTATTTTCACGTTTAATGTCATTGCTATAATTTAAATCTATTGCCATCTATTAAAAGGAAAGCTTGTCGAAATAACAATACTGATTTAAACATTTCTTGTGAAGGCTGAGATGAGTATTCAAATAAAATGGTAACTGCTTGTTGCAAGGTGACTAAAATTGATTTACTGTTTGCATCCAAAGCCTTAACATCTGCTTCAACAATATTTCTTTCATACGTCGAAATCTTACTTATTGTTTTTTTAATTTCTCCTTTCCTCTCTTTAGAACCAGGTATTGACTAAAATAAAAATTAAGAATTAATTCCTAATATAAATTTCTGATTTAAAAAGTAATATACTTACTAGTATTATTGGTAAATTTTCAAATGAAGGCCAATTCTGTTTACAAGCTTTACATTCACATGTAAAATGATACTT
>UELX01004222.1:0-18986 GCA_900480035.1 Eupelmus urozonus
CAGAAATTCTGTAGAAATTATGCACCGCATCATGCAGAAATTCTGCAGAATTTCTGCAGAATTTTTCCATAAGGGTTGAGTCAACCAGTCCATCAATTTATACCAGGTTGGGCTTAAAAAACTCCTTTAGAGTAGCATCACAGAATCAATGGATTACTTTTTCGAAAAAACGTAACAAATAATTATTAGAGACTCTTATGTGCACTATATTAGTAATAATTTATTTAAAAGTGAAATCTACGCACATAAGAGTCACTAATAATTATTTGTTACGTTTTTTCGAAAAAGTAATCCATTGCTTCCGTAGTGCTACTCGAAAGGAGTACTTAAGCCCAGCCTGGTATAAATTGATGAGCTGGCTGGCTCAAAAATCCGTGGTAAGTGAGTACAACAATAAAAATTGTAGGTTCATAATGGTGAGCAATATTAGAATCTTAGAGGACAATATAAATCACTTAAGTGTGCAAAACTGATCTGTAATATGTATATAGTAAGTACAAACAATTTATCTTAACAAAAGTTATGATCTACGATTTTATATAGTAATAAATAATTTATTTCTTTTCAGTGATTTTAACTCAGGCTGGCCCCCTTAATCACTATGTGTAGTAATCTCAAATTATAAATATTTAACAATCATAATATTATTCAATACAAATTTATTCTCAAATCTTAATAATTATATAAGACAAAATCTTTTTTCGTCCTCATATGTTGGTCTTGATGAGATTGTCGATTAATTGCAAATATAAACCGGCTTAGAAGCGTTTTGAATATTTCTCTTTTTGAAAAAAGAAACAAACTTCAGAAATGATTAGAATAAAATCAATTATCACTTAATTGTTAATAAATGTCGTAATGTAATAACAGTGATAAAGCTTTGTAAGTACTGCAAGTTTTGTATATTTTCCGAAAAACATTTTATATCAAAGAAAAAGATAGTAAAATTATCACAAATACATTATTATTTAAATTTGACTATTTTTTAAACTTATTAATTTTTTATTTTTCATTTAAATTTAGATTTGAGAACAGTTTTCTACTGTCACAATATAATGACTTCTTTAATAATTTAAAATCATAAAAAATATCAGTCTATTATTAATTTTAAATTTTCTTAATTGATAATAAATATGGATAAAACAAGACATTTTATCACCCAAAATAAACATTTCATTAATTTATTATTCTTATACTTACAATTGAAAATACTTTTATACATTCTTATATTATTAAATGGCCAGTGTATGAATTCTTTTCTTATAACAATAACATTAATTACTGACAATATTTTTTGCAGATTCCAAGTAATATTGAATAACTTCAACTTCATGGAACCTCATGAACAGAGTAGCAGACCTGCGGCTGCTGTGTCACATGACATTCCAACTCTAAATATGGATAATCCAGACAAAGTGCATTTAATTGCAAAAAAACTTGTTTCAATTTTAAAGCTCCTTCATATGGTTGGTAATGAAATAATGAACAACTTGAATAATAAACATTATTATTTTTATAATATCAAGGAATCGTGTCTGACCGTTGAGCAGTTAGTAGGAATTGATGCTTTCAAAAAAAAAATCTTTAAGAATATTAAAAATATTACCAAAGTCATTTGGGACGACTATGGAAACATCGTGAAATTGGCAACAGATTTAATTACTGATGCTGCTCAGTATCGAGCAAAATCGACAGAATTATCATACTTTGACAGACATCTAGAAAATGCTCATTTGCCTTCTGAAATACGTTTTTACCAAGATACTTATAAAAAACAATGTTTAAAAGATGTTGCTACATTAGAAAATCGTATTCAAAAAAGTATCCCTAAATTGAACGCTATTATACAGGCATTTCGAAATCTCGAACTTCATTTGCAAAAGAAAACTATTAAATTCAAGACTGTACGTAGAAATCGAAATGTTAAAAAAATATGCAATTCTTTTATAGAAATAAATACAGTGTGCAAAGAGTTTGATACTTTGCTTGATAACTATATTAACAAAAGAAACACTAATAAAACATGTAACACTAAGATTAGTAATATTAAAACAAGAAATATTAAAAAAGAAATGACTAAAAAACATAAAAATATGTAATACTAACAAATATTATACTGGAAAATGTTTTTAACAGACAGCTCTGATGAATCCAAATAATTAATAAGCACTACATATATATAAATCATGGATCCTCCAAGCGATTATTTAGCCTATTGGCCACGACGAATGCTGCTAATTTTGATTTATTAATATTTTTATTTTATTTAATATTTTTATTAAAAATTATTATATTACGCTAAAAAGTTAATACATATTTTAAAAGTCTATATGGTCTTTTACAGACTGCTATGGATCTACAAGATAAGATAGATAACGCTGACACCTATTCCAATAATCAATAATCGAATATTCTAAACTGAAATATAAATGTTACATGAAGATTCGGTTTGCAATAAAAATTTATAGGTGTAAAAGCAAATTTGTTGATGTCATTTTCTCTAACCAAAAGTTTTCTTAGAGTGGGAACACGGGTTAAAAACCAGTTGCTTCGAATTTATTTTAATATAATAAATAAACTTTAAACTAATTTTAAAAATTTTACTCTAAATATATAAAAATAAAAAACTCATTTGTATTCTAGCTGATAATAAGTCAAGGTCTAAACTGTTTACAATATTTTGTTTATAATAAGTTATTAATAGTATGTTATTATTATACCAACCTGTGCAGTGAACATCGCTCTGCTTTACTGTTTCGCAATACTCTATTAAATGTTCGACCGCATTTTTCTTAATCTTCTGTTTTTTGAAAATAGAAATCTTTATGCATAGTAATCAAAATGTAGATTGTACCATTATAAGTGAATATAAGTTTAATTCGGTAATAAAAAATAAAATGAAAAATTGAAGTTTAATATTCATTTTCCATATTCATTTTTCTTGAAGTTTTAGAATACTTCTAGCAACTGTTTGTAACAAGGGCATTAGAGAGGAAAGGCGTTAGTGAATAACTAATAGCGAGAGTAAGAGAGATAGAGATAGGTGCGCTAGTGAACAGGGGTAGCGCGCAGAACTGCTAAGTTTGAACAAGGAGAGTCACGCCGGGGATAAAGCATGAGCAGTGATGGGGATTGACCGGTCAAACGAAATTTACTGACTTGACGTCATTTTGACAACAAGTTGACCATCATTGACAGCCAAAATTTACAATCGCTGAATGTAAAAATGAGCGTTTATAAGCTTTCTGAGCGGTCACTGGTCCAAAAATTATGAAAAATAGAAAAAAACGATCAAAACTTTAATGAAACAGTTTATTTTATTAAATATCAAAATAGATATACCAATAACATGACTTTTTTTAAAGCGTTAGAATCTAAAATGTCGGTTTTCTCCATACTTTGATACCTAGAATCATATCTCAAAGGCCAGGGTCAATTGACACAATTTGTCAGTCAAAATTTTTTTGTCAGGTCACGGTCATGACGGTCAATTGACCAGCTCACATCACTGAGTACGAGTCACCTAATGAAAAAGTGAAAAGAACAGTCAGAGTTATGATAGAGATAGAGGGAGAGGGGGGATAGAGAGAGTGAGAGCGAGAGAGCGGGAGGGAGAGGGAAGGAGAGAGAGAGGAAGAGGGAAGAAGAGGGAGGGAGGAAGAGGGGGAAAGAGAGGACCAAATCAAACAAAAAACTAAGGGAACTCGCGTATCCTTTGGCTCGAGGAGGCAGTTTGCAAAGAAATCATTTCTGAACAAAAGAGTCAGCGCTTCCATTACGAGTAAGCAAGAAAAAAACACTAATGCGAGAAAGCCACCTGGTCTCCTTTAAGAATTTGATAGTTTCAGAAAAAGTTTTCATAAAGCGTTAGTCAGCGCGGGATTGGAAAGAGATAGTAGTGAATAAGTCGTGAAGACTTGTGTAAATATATTTGAAAATAATTTTATAGTTTTAACATATAACAATTTAGTTATTATTAAACATAAGATACGTCAAAATTATTTTCTAATTTTTCGACAACTTGATTTTATCAAGTACTTCCTCCTTAGCTAAGCTCAACGCTGCATACTTTAGAGATTCTCTCCTATTTCCCATTTCATAATGCCGATACTGGACATTGAAGGTCATAATAGTAGTTCCGGACAAAAAGTTCATTAGAGTTCTTCATTGGTAAAATCTTAATATAAGTGATAGTGTAAATGGTAGTGTGACTATTATTAGTCGTGTGGAAAATCGGTTGTATTATATAGTTGGATTACATTTTACTCCATGCGGTAACTTGTTTCTTTGTATTCAGTGAAGGTGACGTTATCATTGGTAGAAATTAATAAATCTCGGTGGAAAGATAGGGATGATTCTTTGACAGAAGGATGAGTTCATTCTTTCATAAAGTTTTGGATTATAGAGAATCCTGAAGTTATGTCATGAAATGTGATAACAAGAGAAATAAACATATTCTTCAGAATTATTATCGTAATTCATCTGTATAATTAAAATAAAAATCTCCGGTAATAAAGCTAAAAAGATAGAACATTTTATTGAAGATATAATTATACAAATATTTAATATTCGCCAAATCTTCCGTTAGGTCAAAAAGATTCTGTTCTAATTCGAGGTATTATTGGTGTATTTACAGTTTGGTATTTTAAGTCTATAAGGTGATGAATCTCCTATATGACCCTATCTAGTAAAATTAGTACTATTTTGCATTTTGCATTAGATTTTAAGGAACATAAAATACATAGAATACCAGACATCCCAAAGAACGAAACTCTATACATGCTTGAAAGGGAGGCAATGTGTGTACGTAAATTATATACGTGTGACAGATTCTTTACAATAAAAACTTAATTTTTCAAAGACAATTTAAAAAGCCAAAAAGAAGTAATCATTTTTAGTTTGGAAAATTTGTCAGTTGAAGGCTATGCATATATTGGGCAGACAAAATATTGTTTAGAAGGTTTTTGAGATCTTTTAATAGCATCGACCGAAACATCAGGATTTTCCGATAAGGTTACAGGATTTCAAAACATTCTAAACGTTATTTTGTGCACATACGCGTTTTATGAGTATTTTTTATTTTTTTTTTATTTTTTCAATGATATAAATGAGAAGACAAGAATGGTATACGATATATCATATAAAATAAATTTTATTTTTAATTTAGCATTTAAATTAGGTTATTTTAATAAATTGATTAAATTAAACAAAAATATTTTTTTTGAAATTTTTATGGACAAGGAACTTGTGATGTGAAAAATATGAATACTGACATAGATAAAATCAATGATAAGATTAATAATTACGTAATGAGGACTGAAAATTATTATAGATAATAGAATCTAAGATTTTAGTTAGCTGTATTGAAATTGATAAATTGATACTTTTGAGCAAAACTAATTATTACTTATTAATTTTCGTTGTAACATATTCTAATGCTAAACTAAATTTGGAATTGAAATCGAATCGATAAATAATAATCGATCCTTAATTTAGTATTATATATATAATTGTGTAAAAAATTGATAAAATAATGCAATAAGACTACAAAAAGTTATCAATTTTATGAATATTAAAGTAGAAGTCTATATCGGTTTTAAGGAGAATAAAAAGAAAATATTTTTGTCTTTAATTTTTTATGTTAGAATTAGAAATGTGCGATTACTCGAAAAAATTGAATCGAGTCAAAGAAAAGTTTGAGCTATGCTCGGAACGATCGAGCTACTCAAAGAAATGAAGTTACTCGAGATGACAGAGTTATTTGAAATAAAAAATATAATTGCTGCGATTTTTTTTATCTTTTGTACGTTATCTTACGTACATTTTAGTTCTTACTCGACTCGAGCTCGTCGAGTCGAATTTTAAATCGAGTAAATCGATTTTTTGAGTACTTATACTCATCTCTAGTTAAAATAAATCAATGAAGTAGTAAAAAATTGTTTTTATGAAATATTTAAAAAAAAAAAATTAAAATATAATATTTTAAATATTTTTTAAATTAAATTATAAATATGCATAGTATTATAATGTGAAATTGCTAAGATAGAATGTATACAATAATTTTTTTAATACAATGCAGTTTCATTATTATAAAGTGGGAACTGTTACTTGTAAGGATCAAGAAATATATAGATAGAGAATTTGTCATACTTTTATCTATAGTCACGATAATGACGTTTCAAAATGGCTTCAGAACTATAGTGTGTTCGTTTATCAGTACGTGCGTGTTAAAGTTAGAAGTGAGGATCAATCTGTGTTGAAAAATTTTGGCTACAAAGAGAATTTGAAGAAAGTTTTTTGACTCTTAGTGTTGTTATAGTTATGGAAAAACTGTGATTCTTATAGGAACAAATTTCTTGATAAAAAATATAGTTTAACAGTATAAAAGTTGGTAAGTACTGTTTGAAACAGAATACCTTCTTTTAACTTGAAACTTTTAATTTTGTCTTCTATAATTTGAATTTTGATTAAGTATAGTCTTTGATTTTAAATTATTATAATTGCCTTAATCACCATTTCGAGTAGTAACTTCAAATTATAAATATATAACAAGCATAGTATTAATTTAATAAAATTTTTCAAGACTGAATAAATATATTATAAGAGAAGAACTTTTATCGTTGTCATATGTTGGTACTGATGAGATCTCGGATGAGATCATCGATTAATTGTAAAGATAAATACGCTTAGTAATGTTTTAAATATTTCTCTTTTTTAAAAAAAGAAACGATCTTCAGAAATGATTAAAATAAAATTAATTAGCTCTTAATTTTTAATTAATGACATCACAATGAGAATTGAATTACTATTTTGAGGTTAGCTACCCTCTCAAATATAATTGCGAATGGCAATTTATACGATAAGTATATTTGTAATTTGTATTCATAACAGCATATTTGCAACTACGCTACATAGCTGACATCTATCCGCACGATTAGTCAATCCCAAATAAATATCGGCGCGAAAATCGATCACATTCAAATGTACTTCGTAAATTTATTTCAATATTTTATAATTAATTTTAAACAAATCTGTGATAAATGTTCACACAGTAATACGATTTCGATTTTTAAAAAAAATTTATTAGTTTTTCTCATTTTTCTCTATAAGTCTGAAGTTACCACTATTTATATATTACTCTAACCGAAAAGAACAATCGGAATCGTCAACGGTGGATAAAAAACTTAAACTTCTACGGGTAAAATTAAATGAATGTACAAAATATGGTTTAGAAAAGATGAATAATTTTGTGATCCTATCACAAACACACGAGTTTGCTCGATAATGAAAAGTACGAAATGTAAAACAAAGATGTAAGCGATTAGATCCCTCGCTCAGCTAAAGTGCTAATACATATGGAGTCGTAAAGTTCTACTTATGCTATACTTGTATCGTAATATACTATTATAAATTCTTATAATCAAATGGATTTTGTAGTAACTCTTTTAATAACAATTTTTATAACTCAACTAATGCTTAATATTTTTTATAGATCTCAAATTATCATGGCCGAGTTTAGATTTCCTTCTTCATCAAGGCATTTTATGAGTGTACCAAGTACTTCAAATGCAAGATCTACAGCTGGTGCTATAAATGAGATTGAAGATCTAAGTATGGATAACCTTGGCAAAGTTGATTCAATTATGAAAAAAATTCCTCCTATTTTGGACCTTCTTAATAAGACTGGTAATGAAATAATGAACACCTTAAATATCAAACATTTCACATTCTATAATAACGGCGACGAATCAACTACTATCGTTGCGCAGTTAAAGAAGATTGACACCTTCAAAAGAAAAACTTTTAAGAATATTAAAGATATTACTCAAGTCGTTTGGGATGATTACGTCGATTGTATGCATTTGGCGTCAAATTTAATTGTTGATGTTTCTCAGTATGAAGCAGAGAACAAAGAATTAGAATTCTTCCAAAATCGTGTACACACTGTTAATATGCCTCCTGAATTATTGTCTTACCAAATCAGTAATACGGAAAAATCGTTGAAAAGGGTAACTACACTGAGAAATCGTATACAAAAAACTATTCCTAAATTTAACGCTAGTGTTCGGTCATTTAAAAATCTCAAAGTTCAGCTGCAGAATAAGATTATTAGCTTCAATAGCGTAACCAGAGATAGAAAAGTTACAGAAGTATGTGAATCTCATGTAGATTCGTCATCAGTGTACAGAGAGTTCGATATCTTGGTAACCAAATATAAAACAAAATGTAGTGTTGAAAAAAAGACAATGTTTAGGTTTAACCCATATTGAAAATAATTATAAGAAAATTGCAGATATTTAAATAAGGGAAAAGTTCTAAGATTAAATAAACATCTTTGACATAGGACATGTGAAAAACGAGGAAGGGGATCATTCGAAGTTTTTTTATTTAAAGATACATATTTAGAAATTTAAACGTGTGAATCAATTTTATAATTCATCTAAACATCTATGTAACACTAAAAATATTCAAAAGATCCAAGCTTTTTAAAAACTTTTGAGATTTGTTTATTACTACTTTCTGTATTAACTTTATACAGTAAACTAAAATCATTTAAGAATAATTAATAAGCAAAAAATTGATGAAAAGACTATTTTATTAAATTTTTATTTATTTTTTATTTTTTAATAAATTTGAAAATATTATTAAAAAAATATTTTTTAAACATAAAAAAATGTTTTTAAATACTATTTTTTGGTATCGGCGTAAAGTGAATAGTCAATATATATATACTATTATTGTAGCACGCACTCCATGTCGTAATTCACCCGTCTCATGTCCGGCTTATACATAGGTTTAGATGAGTGTTACTGACTGTCATCAAATCTAGATTAAGATGTTAGGTCGTTGGATATATTTTATAGTACGAGAAACGAAAAATTATGCCAAGTGATTTTGAAGTTAGAATAGTATAAGTTCTTTTTTATTATTAAAATCGCATACTATATAAACTGAACTTAGAAAATAAGAATAAACAAATCACACAAAAGAATCTTACTTAAAATAAGACTAATTTTGCTTTATGAAGGGTCAAGAAGTTTACATTGTTCAAACTACTAAAAGTATGTATTTTTAGGTGAGAAATATGCATTTTCCGATTAAACACTAAAAAGATTGTTTAGAATACAAAATAATGTAAACTTAAAGTTATCCCATTCATATTGCATATGTGATTAATACTTAATTAAAAAAAAAAAAACATATTTTTGAAACACAATTATTTTATTATAAAAATTGATTAAAATAGAAACTTTTTAAACTAAAATCTAATTTTATAATCTTTTTGTAATCGTAACATTATTCACGATACTTTGTAGTATTTTGAAATAAAATAAATAATGTTGTCAAATCACGAAATTCTTTAGTTTTTTTATTACTTTTTTGTATCCACATAATATAGTTAAGGAATTTAAAAACTAACAACATTTTTTTAAATAATAGATTTTACGTTACAAAATGACATTTAAAAAAAAATTGCAGAGTTACCTGCAATATGATATATTTCTTTAGTAAAAAAATTATTAACTGAATGTTTATAAATCTATTATTTGTAAAGATATTTGAATATAGTTTAATAAACTTTTAACAAATATGGCAAGAGAACGTGTATTACCTAAAGTAGAATATAAGTTAAAAGTCTTTTTTAATGATCCGTACTTTCTTGTAGTTTTTTTTGTTTTAATAGTTTTGTATTAAAGTATAAATAAAATTGCACTAATTTAACAGCTTGCGTAAAATTGTATTTATTAAACCAAAATGTACCCTAAATATTAAAATCTTCACTACTATTATCATGACCAGTTTAAATGTTTATGAATTGGAGATTTTTAGCGAATAAAACAGCACTCAGCCAAAGCATAAAATCACGTCTAATCGATCACAATGTCTGTCGACAATAATAATTCAGATCCACAAGTTCGAAGACGTCAATCTCCATGATCGACGCTGAGGCCTCGATACTTCGCATCTAATGTTCTTTTTCTGCCTGCGGAGGTCAAGCATCTGCGAAGAGTGAAAGGAGTGCGAGCGAAAAAAAGGATCGTAAAACAAATGCAAGACCCTCCGGCAATGTCTGGGCAAATTAATTCAACAAGGAAGCGGGCGCGGCCAAAATTTGAACTTGACTCTCATCGATGTTATGCTAATGCTTCCGTAATGGTGATCGATTAGATCATAACGATGCTTATCACTTACGTAAGTCTCCTTGCTAGAGCATTAGAGGTGCATTGTTCTCTGGTGGATTCTATTTTTAGATTGGGTGAATTTTAGAATTGGAACGATATCTTTTTGTAGATAATTGGAGAAAATTTTATTGTACAATATTATTGTTGAATGCGATATAATAATTGTTCGTATAACTGGCTGATTTTACGAATTGTCATTGTAGGTTTTATAATAAAGAATTTAGAATTTAAAATGAATCTTTTTTTTACAAATATATTTATTCAAATGCTTATTTGAATAAATATAGCTTTATCAGATAAACATTCTTTTAAGTAGAGAGAGAAATCCATATAAATACAATATTATAGTAGTTTTATTATGTATAGGTCAAATACTTGGAATAAAAGTATTGCAAGGTGTATTTTTTTGACATTGATTAATTTCATCTTATTTTATTTGCACCGTGTGAAGGTTAATTTGTACAAAATTTGCAGGAAGTAAACCGTTTTAAAAAGTACTGAAAAATTCTCTCGTAAATTGTTACATTTTTTTATTCATATTAACTTTGAATGTTTACGTGGACGTATATTTTATTCGATTTTCTGTGGCCGATGAATTGATTCAATGAATCAAAAAACACTGTTATATTATGCCTTGTATTATAATAAGTCAGTCTAGTTAAAAATAAGAAAAAGAAAGTTAATTATATTAATTCATGAAGCTGTAAGTATGCTTTTTTTTTATTTTGCTTACATTTAAGTTTGCGTTGTAAATTATTTACTGAAAGATGAAATATTTTGATTCTTGTGATAAAGATCTTTTGAAATATAATAAAAAACTAAAGGTTTCAATTAATTTTCGATCAGACCAAAAATTCAAAAGTTACATATTTATAAATTATTAAATTTATAGTAAAAAAAATACAATTTAGATACGTTTAACATTATTAATACAGACTATCGTATTAATAAAGCCTATACTTATGCAACTACTTCACTCGCACAAAACTCTATAGAACTATATCCTAGGCTCAAGTCGCTCTCATTTCATTAACCTTTCACAAAAGATCCAAATCCCCCCTTAAAGCAGCACTTCAACCACTACCTTTCCAAATTCACTTTCAACCCATTTTCTCAATCTCCACTCAACCCGTCGCCGCCTCGGCACTAAAGAATACACGCACTGCGTAATAAAGGGTTGAAGATAATACACCGATGAGTCACGTCCAGCACTCAGAAAGCGAGTAACAAACTTGAAAAAAAAAAAAAAAAGAAAACAGCCGCCTCGCTCGCTTTACCCTTGACTCAATTTCCAGGAGGCAAAGGCGAGCGAGGCTCTTTCTCTCTCTTGCTCTCTCGTCAAGGCGTTTCGCAGGACCAATGACCAGGCGCACGCGCGCGCGCAAGACCTTAAGCCTCTCAGGAAAACGAGCGAGCGAAATGCGGCGATGAAGAAAAAAAAAAGAAATGCAAAGCCGGCTTCCTATGCTCGCGGCGCGAGGGCGTCGTCTATATAAGAGACCGGCGAACGCGGAACTCGCGGCCAGTTACGCGCGAGGTGCCGCGACAAAGGCGTGTCCGGGTGACTTTTGTCGATAGGTTTTGGTGATTGTTCAGCTGTGCGAGTTCGTGGTACTTTGGTGTAAGTGATGTTGTTGGGGGCGAAGAGTAGTTTTTTTCAGGATTGTCCTGTGGGTGGTGATGGAGAGTTGACGGTAGAGTTTGTATGATTTTTTTTTTCTGGTGAATTTTTTATACTTTTTGTTAATGATGAAGTTTTGATTTTTAATTATGCATGGTTTTATGGTTTTATTAGAGAGTGAAAATTAGATTTTTTAAGTGAATTAGTTATTACTTGATACACATTGAGAAAAATATTTACATCTTAATTAAATGCTTAATTATAATGTTTAATTTATCCAGTTAAACTTCTGTTGATTTAAAATTTTTTAATTAAATTAATTAAACTTTTATTGTGAAGACAAAGTTTTTTTTTCAATGCAGATTTTACGTTCTTATACTTAAGTTGTTTTGAATGCAAATCACTATGAGTGACAAAACGAGATCTTATTGAATTATTTCGTAACTTTTGTTTTGTTTTGATTGGAAGAATTTTAGAATTTTTTAGTTTGCATACATTTTAAGTACTAAAGATATTTTCAGTTTTTATTACAGCACAAGCTGAATTTAAAGTGGTAACAGTAGTTTTGTCAGTTTGCTCGTAGTGTCAATACTATCGAAATGATCAGCCGTACGCTCTGGTGATGGTTATCTATTAGAGGAGTTTCATTGTTAGAATGTCAGAGCTGTGTTATCGCTTGACCGATTCTGGTTATGGGTTTATTTTAAGTACGTGAATTTTGAAACAAGTTGTGTAAAAAAAAATGCTGAATGTTTCATAAGATTTTCGCAACGTGTAATCAATCTCAGAAAAATTTTTAAAATTATATTTCTATTTAAAATTATACGAAACATAGTTTTAATGCAATAATTAATTACTATAATTGACTCTTTTAGTTTTTTTGAATATAGTTTTATTTAATTTTTTGCAAATATTTAAACCACTCACTCTCTCTTTCTCTTATCAAGTTGAAGTATAAAATATCATTGGTGAATAAGACTTTTTATTTTATTTGTTTATGAGTTAGCTCTTTACAAAAATGCTACCACGTAATTAAAGAGCTTCATTAAAAGAGAGTGATTCATATTATGATTAAGTATTTTATACATAAAGTTAAAATAATTAAATCGATGAACAGATTTGATGCTGTATATGTACTGAAATATTAAAAAATTTCAGAATAATCGTAATTAAATCATTAATTTATTTCAAAAAACAATAATATGGTATTCCTATAATAGATTTAAGAATAAACGTGTTTTATGTAACATTATCATAACCACTAACAGTTTTATTACAGTATTTTATTTTTATAACATTTTTTTAGCAAGTACATTACGAAAATCCTGTAAAATCATAAAATTTCATAAACAAAAAATCGAGCATCAGCATTAAACACCCACCTTATCCTCGTAAATCCACGACCGCCTCGCTTTCAAATGCTCACGAAACCAAAAACAATCCACGCAATGCGCCACGAGATCCCAGTCGTAAAAAATCTTTACGAAATCCAAAAAGCCGCTCTCATTATATCTCCCTCGATCTTCCCATCCACATTACACAAATACCCGCTCTTAATTAAGATAAAGAACGAACTGGAGCTACCTTGCGCGCCGAAAGCGTCAACACCCGATCCCCTTGAATTTAACGAAGTCTAGACAATGGCCGCGCTGAAAAAAGTTGCTTGCATCATCGGGATCAGTGTCAGAGCGAATTACGAAAATTACGCGGATCGCCGCGCGCGCGCGCTGGGTATATACGTAGCCGGTGAGGAGGAAGAGCGCAATGCCGCCGATGGCCCGAGGCGAAAACAAGCCGTTCACCTTTCCAAGAGAGCCATGCATTTCCGAGGCTTGCGGCTGAGAGGACGCCTTGGGCTGATCGGGAACAATGCGGCATTGATGCCGGGGCTCGGCGAATGCGAGGGTCGGAGTTCGTGATAAATGGAATGTTTACCGGGGAGCGTAGAAATTGGGAATTTCTATTGGGTTTGTTGTATGTGTGTGTGTATGTGGGTGTATGTGTGTGTATATGTAGTATGAAGTTCTGACGCAAGTGATATCCTTTATGCAAAAACTACAAAAATGTTTTGAAATTCTGATCATTGATAGCTTTTGGCTTGTAATGTGAATGCGGGGTGGAAAGAATGTTCGTTGTATGTATTATTGCATGCAATATCAAGATCGTAAGATTTTTTTGAAATTTTTTTCTTTATTTTGAGTTATTTGTTTCTGAGAAAATCGTGAACAGATTATCTTTTTATATGCATATGAATATTAGAATTTTTAATTTATATTGAAACTCGACGTAGTAGCAAATTGTAAGTCAGAAACAACATAGTCCGTAGTACTTTTGTTTACCATAAAAAGTAGTTACATGTTACTAAAACAGATAAGCAACTGAAATAAATATTATAACTTTTAAATTGTACCAATACACTCACAGGCAATCGAACTAAATATAATAAAATAATAATTTAATTATTACACAACAATAAATTAATCTCTCCATTACAATTCAACAGATCATCTCTACAAAGTTCCACAAAAACCACTTCTTCAATCCTCTTCTTCAACCTTAAAAAACTTCTTGGACTCCAACATGTACCGAGCGATCGTTCTGGTAGCTCTGCTGGGAATGTGCCTCGCGGCGCCACAGTTCATAATCAGCAATTCTCTGCCCCAGCCTCATCCGGCTGTCCTCGAGAATGACCTTATGGAAGCCGCACTGCCGGACGAGCTCAAGAACGACTTCTACAAAAACCCGCACATCGTCGCAGCTCTGGCTCAGCCCTCGTGGTTTGGGCACAAGGAGGCTCAGGTATTTGTTGCTTAAGTTTTGGAGGGTACCGGGTTGTGCAGTTTGGGTTTTGAAAAAAGTTTTGTAACATCTAATTTGGAATGGAAGACGCGTTTTGTGATGTAAGGTTTGGAGATTGTTGGTAATTACGGCGAATGCAAATGCTAATTTTTTATGAGAAGCTTCGCGTTTGGGTGTCTTTGTGTAAGGTATTTTGCATTACGAAATGGTGAATATTTAAGACTATTTGCGGGAGCAAGTAGTCTTAATTGGCACTCAAAGTTTTTAATTAATTGAATACTTTATCTTTGAAAATATGGGTTCTAATCTAATTATGAGTTGGAAACACCAATAAGCAATTTTATAAGACTCTTATTTTTTATGTACAAACTACATTATTTTTAGAATAAGTGATATGCATTATGAAATTAACGAGAATGTTTGAAATTAGGTGAAATTTTGGGTATGTGGTTAGAATGAAAACAATTTGGTAAGCGTTACCTTTTGGCTATTCAAGGTTACTTTGCAAACAAGTAAGTTCCATAAAATGGGTTATAAATTTTTTAAGAAAATTTATAACAGTCATTTATGTAGCAATTTGTTTGCTCAAAATCGTAAAATCTCTTTGTTATGTGCTCAATTAAATGCATAAATTTGGTAATAATCAATAAAAAATAACATAATAACTGTAACAGAGAAATTGAACTTTTAATTAAGAAGAGAACAAAAAAACAGAATGAATAATTCTACTTTTAATTAACAATAATTTTCCGTCTGTCACAGGTAACCAACCGCGAAACCGACATGATACCACGTGAAAAAATCTTCCACATTCTACACAACGCTGGATTCATCCGCAGATAATTGACGGATATTTCACAAACGAAAAAATGATGAAAGGAAACAGTGAAAAAAAATTTAACGCACGCATTCTCTCGTACGCGTATGAAGAGTCAGTCAACCATTGATGCAGACGGAAAGTAAAAAGACACGATCTCATCCGTTGCGCGTAGCGCTATAACTTTATTTATTTCCATTACTTCCATTGCCATTTCACTAGCTTGGAAAAAAGAGAAAGAAGCAACGACGAGTGAAGTGGCGCGTTGCGAATGCAAGTATGACTGAGTTTATAACGTTAAAATTAATACTGTAATGTTTGTATTTCGTTGTAAATCCCGAGTATAAATAATGTAAATGAATTTTATAATAATACTCTCATTGTAATTAAACGGATTATGTAATTATTAATAGTTTATGTCAACTAGTAATTAAACTTTTCATTGTTATTATACATTAAACAATTTTGCATTTTCGTATAAAATGTGTTAGTTAAAATTTGTAAATGTAACATAATAAATATTTATTTCTTAAAAAGTGTAAATATTTCCCTTTAAACAGTATAAAAAGACAAGTACATCACTGACATAAATACATTCTCAGAAATCAAACGCTTTCACTCCTCACATCCTAATCGATTTAGCAAACACAGCGTCATACGCGATCGTCATCCACGAAACACTGGAGATCAGCCGATTACAAAACGCGATCCTCAGGAAAAATCGAAGGGTACACTTTGACGAAACCCGCTGCCATTATTACACTAATATTCGGCATGTGAGGTGACGCCACGCGGCGCAACGGACAAAATGGAATTATGCGATATGCATATTATAAGCGAGCCTGCATATATATATATATACACATTCGCCGACACGAGTGAAAGTGTCAAGCGGCCGCTCGGTGCGCGTTTTCTCGCGAGCCAGCGCTTAAAAAGCAGCCGCGCTGCAGCTGCATTTATTGATGCGGGTGTATGAGGAAGCATGCGTCGGAGATAGGGTATCTTAATGTTTATTCATGTGTGGGTGGCTTTAAGCGAGAGTAATTAGCGTATCGAGTAATGTAATTAAATGCTTACATTTGGTAATGTGTTATTGTAAGAAAAATTGTACAAAGTCGTCATTTTTTATAAAATCTGGTACAAACGTAGATAATAGAATCAGAGAACTCAATAAGCAGAAAACAGTACAAACTGCGAAAAGTCTTTACCTGAAGCACATATTTAACTAAACGACTGGACAAACTTATTACAAACTGTCATTATGAAATATTTAAAGCCTACAATGTTTTCCAGATTTTTATTTTCCGACTAAACCGGTTGTACATAAAGTTCCCTGTATACATTCACGCATATAGAAGCACATACGCATGGTCTCGTGACCGTTCTAGTTTCAGAGTCCTTTGAAAATAGTTATTTCGCGCGCCGCTGAGTAATTTACTCTGTGCTGGATTAAGTTACGCGCTAATGGCGACAAAGTAAGGCTGTGCTCCCAATGACTCAAGTTATAATCAGCTTTGTTTTCTGTAACTGGACGAGGGTTTTTGCAAACGTTTGTCGATGATACTTATATGATAATTATTGTTTTTTCTTTTTTAGAAGTCGCTACATTTTTAGATTGATTATACGTAAGAATTTTGAAGAATATTTCATTAACTTTATTAAAATGCATTATAATCTTACCGAAAAATAATGGTGAAAATATTTAATTTAGTATTACCTATAGTAAATCTTCTATATAATGAAAATTTTTCGAATGATTTTAAGAAGCTTTTATAAAAAATAGGTAAAAATAAATTCAAAAAGCAACAAAATTAAACGCAAGTTGCATGACGTTCAAAGAATAGTCTCATACAAATATTTTTATATTCAATGATAAGATTAAAAAAATTTTTTTTTTAAATTATGTATTATGAATGAAATTATCCATATCTATATTAGTTTAATGAGGTTAACATATTTATGTTATAACAAAACTTAATGTTTCTTTATAAAAAGTTCTTAAATCTACACATTAAACAATAGACTAAGGTGAAATAAAAATAGAATATTAATTATACATATTAGCCAAATTTTAATGGTTCTTGCTAAACATATGTAGTTACTACAGCACCGCTAGATAGCGTTTCTTATTAATAATCCAATAACCCATAACACACAGAGGATTGTTTCAGCTGAATAAAGTCACTTACTAAAGTAAGTGTTTAGCAGAGGGGAATTTTAATATTAAAGCAAATATGTAGTCTGATTGGTAACTGAAATCTATACACATTATTGACAAATGCATATGCTAACATTTACTCTGCGATATATTTGCATATATATGAAATGATACAATCGATATTAAAATAAGAATTTTAGTATTTTTACGATTTTATTGATACTTTTCTCTAATATAAAATCAGTTTAATAATAAATTACTATTATTATAATATAATCAATTAAAAATCTTGTACGAGAAAGGAAATCGACTTGTTATTATAGTCTTCAAATCTCAGCATTCAGCTTTTAATAGTAAAAGATTGAACGGTGAATTAGATCGACATATTTTGCTCCCTAATACGTCACTAGCTATGGATTTTTACTGGAAATCCCGGAGGCGATGAAAGTAAATTTCACTTTAGATAATACTAAAAATTCTATTTTTCAAAAACCACATTGTTGATAATAATTTATAAAGAAACTCACCTTATTTACATTAACTTCTCCAACTAAGAAATAGTTTAAACAATTTCTACCTTAACAAACAAACTTTATAATATAATTATCCAATTCCAAGTATTCTTATCATAATACAAGAAACCGCAACAAAAAAAATCAAACCCCCCGATCAGCAGACAAAGAAACTTCATTTTCGAAAATTCCAACGCAATCGATTAATTGAATTCAGCGAAAAGCGCTCTAATTAAACCCCGTAATTGGCCGAGCGCAGAGAATCATCAAAAGTTAATGTGCGTGTACGTCCAGAGCGCGGCAAAATTCTTTGATCCAGTTTAGCCGACTAATCTGCACAAGAGCTGCGAGCCTAGTCAGTCTACGATACACACGGGGATAAGATGGATCCTGGAGATTTCATTTGGCCTTTACGGACTACCCGTTATTACTTTTCGCGATGTAATCGACTTAACAGAAGCGGCCAGCGCTCTCGTTTCACCGCAAAATTTTTCTGCTTTGGCGCAACTTTCAAAATGTCCCTTATGGTTTTAGCTGTCGGGTGTAGATCGTTGCTATTGATATGGATAATTTTAGTTTTATTATGACAGATATTTGTTTTGCTGGTAAAGTGATAATGAAATTTTACTTTTTTTATAATTTTATTTTTGAAGAGAGCTAAATTTAATTAAAATTGTTTAAGATAAATGAATTTGATGGTGTTATAATAACTACATATTTTTTTTTTTTAGAAAAGTTGTGAAAATATTTGTACAAAACTTTAAATGTATACAATTCTTAAGACTACATCACAGCTTTTTTCACTTCGTTCATGATCTATAAAGTTTACACTCGGTCTTACATTACCCATCTGTTTCTACTAAATTCCGCAATGCACACTCCACTAAACAGTGCT
>UELX01004223.1:0-18984 GCA_900480035.1 Eupelmus urozonus
TATTTTTGATGTGCAAAATTTATACATAAAAACACCTCATATCTCTAGAGTAGTTGTCAAGGTCACAGGTGGCTCATTTATGAGCCATGCCGGCAGTCTAAAGGTTAAACTTTTCCAATGATTTCTTTATCTAAAATAAAATAATTCGGGTCTCAAGGGTTTATTAAATAGCCCTTAAAATTTTAGATATGTACGAATTTATTAATATCTTAAGAGAAATAGCTTATACGCAAAACTTTGATAATCCCGTTTACGTTAGTAGTAATTCCAAAAAGAAAATAAAACTAGAGAAAATAAGCTCAATATGCTTATCTCAGAGTAAAAATTTTATTTCTATTTTAAGTTTTTGTTGTTCTAATTAGAACAACAGAATATCGCTAATCAATTAAAATTATTAGCAGGTTTGGATTTTGATGAGTTTTTGTTAATCTGTTCTTCGATTTGCTTTCTAAATTTTCGACTAATGTAAGAGTATAAATAACCTTGTTTCTGTTTAATTAAACTACTTATTATATTTCAATAGGCAATAGGACAAATGTCTGTCATTTCTTCTTAGCTTTGAAGTTTTATGTTTTAGTAATTAAGAGATAGTAAGGCAAATTAATTGAAGTTGAGTTACAAAACGCAGAGTGACAAGGTTCAGACAAGAGTATCGTTAAACTGTAACTTCTCCTTTCTATATTAAGCAAATGTAATTAAGAAAATAACAAGAAACAAACCTAAAAGTGTTGCTGCCAACGGTTGCGAAGACGATGCTGTTATATTAAACTTTCTATGATGTATTGGAATTCGATGAAGTTGTACTCTAAAAGCCAAATTAGCATCATGCATTAAACTATTAGCATATTGATCTTCAGAAATACAGCTTAATATCAAGAAACATAGCTTAATATTTTGAATTATCGTATCCGTCTTTGTAATTTGAATTAAAATTGAGCTGGAATCAAAAAATGAATGTATTCTGTCATATTGCATCTATTTAAAAGCAGCAGTTATGTTTTATATGAAATGTTGAAATTTAATTGAAAGTAAGGTATATGTAAAATACTGTTTTTCCGAAAAATACTCAAAATAAAAAACAATTATTTTGATCTAGCAGCTATAACAATCATAAGAGACGATATTTTTAATTATTCACATACAGTTCAATTCAAGACATCGTTTGTATTAATAATCTTTTTATGAACACCTTAATATTTTTTTTTGTTTATCAAAAATGCAAAATTAATCTAAAATTTTTTTCAAAAACTTTTATACAACAACTCAAATGAAATGCAGTAAAAATAAATGAAATATTTTCTACTTCTAAAAAAAGTAGAATATTATATCGAAAACAAATTTTTGTATTTGTTATTATTACATGTATATATGTCATACATCATGCTTAGACATTTCTTATCGTTCAATAATGTTATAGAAACGTTTTTGAAACGTTTTCGAAACTAAAAGCGTCACTCAAAAAGTTATAAATACGTTATAAAATCGTTATTAAAACGTCGTTAATGTCCGCCAATTTCCAAGTTTTTAATCCTTGGAAAACTTTTTTAAACCGTAATAACGTCGGAAAGCATATGTATGCTTATTAAAGTTTCACGGGATGTGAAAGGTTGGAGTAGAAATCTGTACAGTATATTATACGGGAACCCAAAAATTAGGTTGTAAACATTTATCAAACCAGAAACTAAAACCTCCCGTTTTTCAGAAAATTTTCTGTAATTTTGTTGAAAAATCATTCACTTTATAACGTCGGTAAGTTCGGATTTTGATATTGATATTTTTCTGTCTATAACTTTTTTTTAAGAAAGTCAGTGAAACTTTTCTGAAAAACGGGAGGCTTCAGCTTCTCGTGCAACATATATTGTTTACGAAAAAATTTTTCTTTACTGGTTTAATGAATGTTTATAACTTAATTTTTGGGTTCCCGTATAATATTTTGTGCACATCTATATTCTACGCTTTCACATTGCCTTCAGGAAAAACGTAATAAAAATTTCATAAAGTGTACGTAAACGCTTTCAAAAGTTTTAGTAACAGCGTTGTAAAAGTGTTTTTATAAAGTAAAAATATACACTGTTCTTGTAGAAGTTGAAATAAAAACATTTTAAAAACACTTTTAAAACGTCACGTAAAAAACGTCATAGACCAGGTTTATGGATTTAAAAAAATTTATCCAGAACCATGGATCGAACCCAGGACCTTTCATACTAGAGACCGATACTTTAAAAACTCAACTAGCGAGTCATTTGGAATGTTACAAATTTTTTCAATTGTCACGCGTCGTTTCGGGCCGATTTCTTTCCAACTTAAATCCATGTCCTGATGATTCTACGCACGCGACAAAAGCAAGAATTTAATTACACTACTTTTCGGTGACAATACTTGATTTATTTGCAGTACCGACAGCGCTCAAGAGTCGCGTGAAGCCCTAATTCGTCTCAAAAAAGTTTAGGGAAATGACTTACACCAGCACATTCGAAAATAATCATTTATTTATTAACAAAGATAAAAGTCAATATATTTTCTGATACTTACAAGTTTGATGACAGGTTCTTCGACCTGTAAAAAGTTTGTTTCTGCGCTAGTAAGCTGCGGGGACGGCGTACACGCAGATCACTCGATTTTCGCGTTGCAGAAGAAATATCCCTTGCATTGTCGACAATCATCCTGTTGCATCGTGAAACAATAAGACGCGCTAACAAGATACGATTTACAAATACTCACTAGGAGAGTATCACATCTCCAGATCACAGATCTTGATGAAACTTTGGGATATGTTTTTGGGTGCCAAAAAATGAGGAAAGCCAACGACGTACGGTCTAACGCTTTGGAAAACTCATTTTATCAAGGTTTGTAGTTTTATTTTAAGAAAAATATGAAAAATGAGCTTCTTCTTGAAATGCAAATAATTCAGTCTACAAATATTCTCAATAAATTTTCAATAGCTAAAATTAAAGTAGAAACAACAAGCTTTAATTTGCCGTTTTCAGAATTAAGACTTGATAATTAGAACCAAAGTTATACTATTAGAACCAAAGTTATACTACAAAGTTGTTTAAAGTTGACCGAAAAAAGTCTTCTAAAAATCAACTAAATTCCTTCGTTCGAAATTTTACAGTTAATAAGTGTATTTTCGTTGCTCACCTTTAAACAAGCATAACTTCGGTTCTATCAAGTCTTACTTCTTAAAACGGCAAATTAAAGCTTGTTTTTTCTACTTTAGTTTTAGCTATTGAAAATTCATTGAGAATATCCGTACACTGAATTATTCGCATTTCAAGTAGAAGTTCATTTTTCATATTTTTCTTAAAATAAAATTATAAACGTTGATAAAATGAGTTTTCCAAAGCGTTGAACCGTACGGCTTTCGCTTTCCTTATTTTTTGGTATCCAAAAATATTTCCCAAAGTTTCATCAAGATCTGCGATCTGGAGATGTGATACTCTCCTAGTCAGTACAATACTTGCGACTAGATTCGGCGGCGTACAGATGCCTGGACCATTCGCACTTACCCTCAGCAGCACGCGTTGCTCTCATACATACATTTACTCTCGCATGCACACAGTGGTAGGAGCACCCTCTCACAAACACTAGGCGTAATTATCGCGCGCCTAATTTGAAAAGCACTTTCTCGACGTCTGGGCATGCGCGGAAGGACGATGCTTTCATATTTGCTGCCAGTGCGGACTCCACGAATCTGCTCTTCGAGCATATACTACATGGGAGAATCTAGTTAAATGAGAAAGTTGTGGTTAGTTTCGCATGATGTGAAAAAGACAGAAAAGGTACAACAAAATTTTTCTCTCTCTCTCTCTCTAGGATCTCGACTTCCGGTAAGGGATCTCGACTTCCGGTAAGTAGGCAGGATAACCTATGAGAAAAGCAGGCCACGTGTTGGAGAGCTAGACGTTGCGGGAGGCAGTATGATTCATCTACCTACGCAGTCTGAAAAGGCTAAACTCTCTCTCGGACTGCTACCTACCTGCTTACTGCCGGAAGGAGATCCAGCTGTAAAAAAGAGGTCAGATCTTTAGAAACATATGTTACGAACGGCTTTTGTGGTTAGGTGGTTATAATCCCTCCCTCGCCCCTCGATCCACGCTACAATTTCTAACTTTGGCCGCTTCAAACTCCAGCGCCTTTAACACCTGCGCACTATGTAAGCAAGGGCCTCGCACGCGAGCCACGCTTATTGCTTGTGTGACTTGCTAAAGATATTTCTACCGGAACTGCATAAGAAGTTGATTAACTGCTGTGGATATAAAAACACAGAAAACACCAAGATGCAAGGACTGCAGGAGAGAGAAAGAAGTTTCGCGTGCAAAATGAGCAGCCCACGCGCAGCGCACACTATCAAGCCGCGCACCAATACACATAAGCGCTCTACTCTCTCTATTAGCCGAGTGACGTCAGCGTCGACTCCTATACCATCAACTAGAGAGAGACTCAACTCGCTTCGCTCGGGTAGTAAACGCACCTTCGTGAAAAATAATCTTGTTCGGGCAGTAAACTCACCCGCGGGAAAAATCTGCTTCTTTTGCCCCTTGTTGCATAATGTACTATATTGTAAAAAGCTGATGTTCGTTTAAAGATTAATAGATAAATAAATAAATACATTATTTATCAAGTATAAAATTATTAATTAACTTGTCACAATCAATTGACGACTTATTTATATTATAGGATTTTAATTTCCGTTCAATTTAGATATAGCCTTTTATTTGTACGTCCCAATATAATTAGCTGCAAGATAATCCTGATTTATAGTTGCCCTGCATTATGAATGCAGCATTATCAATAATAGAAATTGAGCATTACCTCAAATTTTCTTAATCATTAAAAAAATCTTCGAGTTTAAATATAGACTCGTCTGCAATATATCAACTTAGAGGTTTATCTTTCGACACATTTATAAAGCTCAAGATTTCCAAAATTACATACAAATACCAGCTGATGTCGGTCCTCATTAAAACACCATATTTTCAAGATTCGTATATAAGAGAGAGAAACACGTGTAAAAGTACAACTTCGAACAGCTATATATATTTAAAATAAATTAACAATAATTCAATCGCGTCATTGGCCGGTAATCAGGTGGCAGCGCCCGATAAATTGCCTGTATAACGATAATTAACGATTATCCAGCCAGGCATCGCATTTCGTAAAACAGCCCGAGGCGCCTCGAATTATGCCATTCCCGAATATATAAGAAGTATCAATCCTTTCATCCCGCTTGCTTATAATCCATCTCGCTCTCGGCGCCGTCCCGATAATCTCAATGACAAAACCCGACGAAAAAATAAGAAACTCCCGTAAAATATGCCCGAAAACATCAGCAGCCATTCAATCCCGCTAAAAGCCATCTCGATATAAGTATATAGCGCGCGGCAGCTAGCCTTACGTAAAGCTCGCACCTCGCTCGCGTAATTCTCCCAATCGTCGCGCAAACAGCCGTTCGCGCGTCCGAGAAAAACAGCTATAAAACTCCTTCCCTCTCGCCTTTCGCAGTATACATCCATCTACTTTCTCTCTCGCTCTCTTATATATAGGCTCGAGCGAATAAACGATAAGCCGCTGCAGAGGCGCGCGCGAGCGCATATATAAGTCACATGGTCAATCTCGACTCTCATTCTGCCGAGCAAATATCGCGTCTCGGATTCATAATAATGCACAGACTGCGTGTCGCGCGCGCGCTGAGCTCGTGCTCCGGACTATGTATAGCTTGGCGCGCGCGGGGCGAGGCCCGTGTGGGTCGCGCAAAAAAAAAGGAGAGTAGTTACGCCAAGCGCGCTCTCCTCGAGAAGCGGGCGTGGCACAGATGTAATGCGCGCAGCTGCCGTGCTGGTGTATAGGCTGGAGATGTGTTTTCTAAAGCGGATAGCGAGGTGGTTTTTTTTGGGGGGGGGGGGGGAATGTGGGTATGTAGAGATTTTTTTGAGGGAGGAGTGCGGGGAAGATGGATGGGTTAATGAGAGCAGTTGGAGCGGGGCATTGGAATTTTTTGGTATTTGGCAAATGTCTCTTTAGTGGGTTGTGTGTATTTGCTGGATTAGAGAGATCGAATGTAATGTTGAAGGACACGTAAGCGCGAGTAGAGAATGGAGAGTTGCTGTTTTGGTTTTCTGCTTCTGGAAAATATTTTTGGTTCCGAAATTACTGGAATTCCCGAAATTTTATTTGCATAACTTTCACGGTGGAAACTCCGTTGAATTCCAGCAAGCGAGGACAGGGAAATTGTAAGAATTTGAGTGACGTGAAGTGAAACATTTTCTGCACTTTTCTAATCAATCTAAGAGCCCACTTCATTAGTAATTGCTCGAAATAGCCAATTCGAAACCCCTCTTTTCTCAACTTCTTTTTCTCAATTCAGCTTTAAACCTTAAAGACGAAAATACTTAGTAAGTATCGAAGTGAAATCTCGAATTTATTTTATTTAATGTATTTAAAAAGTAAATTATTTTTTTCTAAGTAAATTATTAACTGAAAAAAAAATTGTGGAATTTCCCTATACATATTCATATATCTGTAACTTCTGGTACAAAGAATACCAGTCCATTTTTCATTTTCTAAGAAATTGAATTGGGAAAACTACTTCAAATCTATTACTTTGCTAATTCATTTTACTATATACTAAATACCAATATAATCATACGCATAACTTCAAAATATACGTTTTTCTCTTGCTTTACGGTTTTTATACTTTATTTTACTCAATAAATAAGAAAAATGTTTTCAAAAGTAAAGATTATTTAAAAATAGTAGAAATTTCTGAAAGCATAGTTGATAATTAAAAATAATTAAAATTATATTTATCGAAAATGTCGGGAAGTGATTTTGAGCCCTCCAGTTTCTCAAAAAAGGGTACAAGATCAATTTAAAAAAAAAAATTGGCTAATTTGGTTTCTATTAGAAGCCACGGATATATACTCAATACAATTATATGACTTCTGATGAAAACCGAATAAATCAATTTGTTTGAAAAACTAGTTTACACCATTTTTTAGAAGGCTCGATGGCTCGATCCTCTTTCACATAGAATTTACATTTTTTTAAAAAAATTTTTTTGTAAATTTTAATTAGAAAATTTTTCAAAAATTCATGAAAAATGAAATAAAAAATGAGGATAGTCGAATGTCACAATCCATAGGGTGGAGTAGGTTAGTCTTCGCGGTAAAATGGCAGAATGTACTATTCTTCGCGGTAAAATGGCGGAATTTACTAGACTCCGCGGCAGGCTTTGAAAAGTCCGAGTTTTCGCGGCATTATGTGAAAAGTACTATTATAGACTTTGCGGCGAAAAATAAAATGTACTAGTCTTCGTTAGGGGTAACGATATGTCAAGTGGATTAGAAACGATATGCATAATTTTTATTAACATATCATATAAAATCTCAAAAGATTTCTTTTTCCACAGAATTTTTATGGTGAAAAAGTTTTTGAGCTCGCGATTTATATTTACACTAAAATACAAAATGAATTTAAATAAGTCCTAATTAGGAAGTAACTAACAACCAGACATGTATTAACAACTAGGCAAACCAGTTATGCCCAGATTAGATCCTATTTAGTTTTCCACCCAAGTTACAAACACATCGAAATACTTAACAAGCCGCACCTACGAAGCAACTCTATCAACATCCCAGCACATCTCAGCAACAAAAAAACCCAAGTCACTCGACTCTCACAATCCCATAACCCTGATTCTCTCCGCAACGCGCGCAAAATGCATCCATTTCCCAACCCAGCCCGGGAAATCCGCGCTCCGCAGAGCCGCGCGCACTCGTCCTGCAGCACCTGACGCACGCACGGAAAATATACACGGACACATGTACAATCTCGGCCGGCCCCTGCGCATAATGTTATTAATCGCGGAGGAGGAGAAGGAGAAGGAGAAAACGCGTTCCTGCGGGGGATATCGCTGTAAACATGAACCGGCTGGCCGAGCGCGCGCGGGCAAGTCTGCTTTCATGACTGCGGCTGCTGCAACGCGCGCGCGGGGATATTTCAGAGAGCGTGTTTAAGGGAGAGCCGGCGCATTTTCAGCACTGAATGATCGGATTTCGGGGCAAATTTAGAGAGGGTTATTATGGTGAGCTGGGAGCGCTGGCCGGTTTGCCGAGTTGTAGAGGGCTTTGATTAAAAGGGTTTTATGCTTTATTTTTGCTGTTGCGGGAGAGTGTTTTTTGAGTATTTGGGTGAAGGTTAATGTTCCCGTTTTTCATGGATTCGAAAGGAATGAAAAGGGCTGTTGATATATATATATATATATATAAAATATACTTTAAAATTACGTATTGCAATTATAGGTTCAGTTATACATACGTAACTAACGGGTCAATGTAATTTTAAAATATTATTGCAGATAATAAAAAACACGTGCCTAAGAGTTGAGACAAATTGTTATTGTGCAGTAGCCTATGAAAATAAATAAACATATGTTTCTATAATAACTTCATAGAAACACATTTGCAGTAACAAAGAAGAGTAGTTAAAAAATTCACTACTCCAAATGACCTACATAAAAAGTATTAAGTCACTTACGAGGCTGCGCACTAACCTATGTTTTTACTTGTAAAACCAGAGCTGATAATGGCTGTACACTTAAGATGTCGAAAAGTTTAAGTTAAAATAATTCAACGAAATGGAAACTCGAACGAGATAGGATCGCTGATGATAAAAAAAAGTCCCTTTAAATTCAAAATCTATAGCACCATGGAGACTCGTCAATGATTATAGCTATTCCCCTTTGGGTATAGCGTTGACTTAGTCCGATTACGTGATCACGTCTGTTAGAAAGAAAGAGAGTATCGAGGACTTTTTCGGAAATTTAATTGTCGATCGGTATGTAGGTTACTACTTGGAAATTCATTGATTTCGCGACTTCCATTTCACGGCGCGATCCTGGAGATCTATTTTCTTTTCATGAATGCGCCACGTGCCTCTGCGTTAACCTCGCTATTTTTAGATGATAATCAAACGAATCATTTGTTTTAAATAGTAATCAGTTACACGGCTTTAATAAAGGTTTCCTTGTACGGGAGACAAGTTATTTTTACCAGAATTGCAAATGCGCGCGAGGATTAGTGTTGATATTTTATTTAACCGGTCTTTTGCAAAAGCCATTTGCGCTGTAATTGCAAAAACATTTGTTACACGGTGGGAGTTTGTTTTTCTTTGGATTTTATTAAAAGTGTTAAGTAATTAAATTCAAAACAAGAATTTTTATTACTGAATTATTTGAATTATTCAGCTGAGTTATTCGGCCGTATGGAAGAGATAAAATTCCGTCCAAAAGTTTCACTTTTGCGATTTATTTATTTGTCCTGAGAAATTCGTGTTTCCGTGTATGACAATATTATAAATTTTGCTTGATAAATATTTCAATGCATCAGATTAAATAAATATTTGTATTCGTTTGTAATGAATTGGATACGTAACTTTAAATTATTTATTGTAGTTTATAACTTGCATTATTAAAAGTGTAACAATATTTCATTGCAATTTAACTAATTTTAAAACTAAAACACTTGATTAAATTTATTATGCACACATTTAAATTAATATCGATTGTATACATATATAATAAATAGTAAACATTTGAACAATTTACTGTTTGAAAATCAAGAATTATCTTTAAATTATTAAATTAATTAAAGTTTTCAGACGCGAGCGCTATTTTTTGATTCCAGTTGAATATAAACTTTATTCATACACATAATGTTTATCATTTTAATTCGTAAGTGAATTATATAAATTAAACATTCGAATCAACGAAATTCCAATCAACATTCAAAATTATACATATCGAATAGAATATAACTTGTCCCATTTAATATATAAAAGCCCTCATATATCCGTCAGATCCCAAAGCCGCTAATTCCAGGCTCCGAGGCTTCCAATTTTTTAATTAGACTCATAAAGCATAGTCCGCTCATTCGCAACTCCATACGAAAGCCTCGGATCGCAGCTCCGCATATCCATCCAAGACAAAAGCTTTCCATTTACCATCCCGATAGGTTCGCAGCCGCTCTCGGGCTATCCTTCCTATCCCCTCGTCCTCCATCATTTTCCCATTCACCGTAATTCCCATGCGCAGCGCGCACGCACGCATCTCTCTTTCTCTCTCTTCTTTTTTTCTAAAAAAATCCATCCCGGCGCAACGACAACGACATACATCTTGCGCTCTCTCGCGGCTTGAACTGCTTTCCGAGCGAACGAGAGAGGGGGGGGGGGGGGAGAAAAAAAAGGAGAGCTCCGAACAAAAAGGCAAAAATCGCTTGGGCGTAAATCGCGCCCCGCAGCGCGACAGCCCGAGAAATTGGCGTCGCTTGCGCGCGCGAGAGAGAAACGCGGCATCTCGCGCGCTATGCCGCAGCTGCTGCAATATCGCGAAACCGAGCGCGCTGCTGCGTGCCGCAACCTTACGGTCTCTCTCTCTCTCTCTCTCTCTCTCTCTCTCTTTAGCAACCTGTTTTCTCATTTTTGTCGTCCGCTGGCATATCAGGTTTGCCGCGAGGCTCGCCGCGCGCGCAGGTGAGCCGCTCCTTCTCTCTCTCTCTCTCTCCGCGACTATATCCGCGACGACGTGGGCATTAAATTAATCTTCGGATCGGCCGAGGGCGAAACTGCAGCTCTCTCTCTCTCTAGCTGCGTGAAGAGAGTCTAGCTCAGAGGCGTGCGTGTGGTTATGCGCTGCGTGTGCAGTGTAGGATATGTGTGTGCGACGGGAAATGTACTTACGAGCCGTCCAGTGCGTCATTCGAGACTGCAGCAGCCGTTCTTTTGCCGATTTCAACATTTTTTTCCGAGCTCGAGTGCTGCTGCCGATGAGTTGCGGGATGAGTGGACGAGGGATTGTCCCTGGGATGTATATATGTATGTTGAAGCCTGCGCCTGCGCGAAGGATGTTGAGTGCTTTATATATGCGTTTGAGAGCGCCTTCTATATGCTGCTCTTGGATTTTTTCTTTTCCGACCTACATATATATATATATATATATATATAGACAATAATTATAAGAAATAATAACAAGTTGTTTGTGTATTAGGAAATTAGTTTGATATTTAGAAGGTGAATTATACATATATAATGGAATAGATGGAAATGCAATAAACCTTTTCAAATACAGATTCTTTACGTAACGTAGATAAACATTGTATATAAAGTTTCATAGGCTCTTGTATAGTTAAATCAGTATAATCATATTTTAAGAAGATCGTTGGTAAAAAGTTGATGCTCGAACAACGGCAGGCGCAATTAAAATTACTTTCAAGATTACAATCACGCTAAAAATTATTACGATTATCCCATTAAATTTTATTAATATAATTCGCATTAATTTTTACCGCGCCCCATTAAGCCATAATTTTTATCCCGATCCTCCGAGGTTGACTGCATATGGATTGTCGTGAACAAAGCATTAACTTTTATACGGGGACAATATTTTTTTCGCGTTTAAAAAACTCCCGAGTGAAGAAGCGGGGCTTGAAATAAAATTGAATTTTTTTTATAAATATAATTCGCAACGCTATTAAATATGCTTTTTCATATTTTTCGCTTCTCGCATATTTCCGAGCAAACATTATCAATAATATAAATTATCGAAACTTTATTTGGCGCGGTTCAATGTTAACTGTTGGCAGTATTAATGCCCGCGAGAGCTGAAAATAAATTATTTATTAAATTATAACGAGCCCGTAACCAAATATCTGTTTTGTAACATTGCACTTTATATCAACGTTGGCTCGTACAATAAAGCAAATCGGATTATTTATTCCTCCTCGGCCTAAATAAATTTCATCCAATAAGCTACTCTCTTAGCATTCTCAGCTGCCGCCCTTAGTACAAATAAAGCCCCAGAAATTAGCGTACCTAGAGCGAAATATGAAATTCCGTGCGATAAGGCCCTCTAGTGGTCGGATTCTTAAATACCCGCACGCCATCTATGCAGCCCTCTCAAAACTCAGCATTCGCACTTGCGCCGATTTTATTTATCGCTCTCTCGGCTCTACGGCAACTCCAGCCCTAAGTGCCAGTTAACAATCGCAGTGCCCCAGCGTGCTGAAAAAGCTCGCGGACAAACTGCGAGAGTCGGATATGTGCAGCGTAAAAAATCCATCAGTGCGCGCATCCGCTTCTAGCCTTGAAAAACTTTGGAATGTCGCCCTTTCGACCGTAGCTCTATATACTTGAGCCGTTTCATTGTGGAAAATCCGCGGAGAGAGCTGAGAGAGCTGAAGGAAGCGAGCTGCTATTTGACGCGCGGATATGTTATGTTTATGCTTATCACTGCTGCCGCGAGGATAATGAATTTATTAGATCCGAAGGGGGCTTGTTGTGTTGCGGTGCTTCGTAGCGCGGTAAGGAAGGGCCCGCCCGAGAAATGGAAATTCTAATTGTCATTTAGGGATCCTCGAGTAGAATAGTGAGCTTTGAGCGAGAAATATTTATGACGGGAGCGTGCGGCAGTTTCTAATTGAGCAGAGGATATAACTCGCGTAAAAATTTTACCAATTGCGGCTCTGTATATATAGCGTTTCTAGATTCGAATGTATATATATATATATATATGTAGCTACATTCGAACGTTGAACGAAAATAAAAGTGCACTGAAGCGTGTATAGATATATATATAATAATTAAGACGTTGCTGCTTATTCGGCCGAAGCACTGCACTGAAGTGCGCGTTCGCGTGCGGATCATAGCGGCTTAATTACAGAGGCGGCTAGTAAGAGGGCGATTATGTATTCTCTTTGTCGTGTATATACATATCGGAGCTCGGGTGCGCGTATATATAGGAAATCCTAGCCGGGGCCAAGTAGATCACGGCCGAGTTCTGCCGGGCGGCCGGCGTGTAATTACCTTTGGCTTTCGTCGCGGCGGCGGCGGCGGAATCTATCATTTGCTTTTCTAAACTTTCTATTAAATACCAGCGAGTGTGCAGACGAGAGGGTGTGCGCGACTACTCGCTTTGCTAGATATATACACACGGATGCAGTAAGTGGGCTGTAATCGCGGCGGCTGAAGTAAAATGGAACAGGCTGCAGCTGGATTCGTCTGCTTCTGACTGACCGGAAAGTCAATATATAATATATTTGCTTTTTGTCGTGGATAAGAAAAGTAGCAAGGGAATACGAAAGGGAAAAATCCCACCGAACGTCCGCTCAGCTCTTATTCTGCAGCCCAATGGATAAACGCCGCGGCCATTAAATCCGCGACTCTGGCAAGGAAGCCCCCGTATATAGCGAGGGGAAAAACTACCTTATTTGCTCTCGCGTAGAGTCCAGTTCGCTCAGCGGCGCGCTCGGCACGCAACACGTGCGCGCGCACAATCCGCCGAGAAACGGCGCGAGGCGGCAAAAAAAAGGAATGGAAGGATAAATCCCTAGCCGCAGCTTCTCCTTATGACTTGCAAAGCTGCCGCGATATGGCCGAGATATTACGCGCTCGGATTTATGTATGTGCTCTCTGCACTTTGCTTGTGCGGGATAGTCCGCGAGAGCGACTTGTTTACATAAAATGTGCCCGCGCACGAGTGTGCGTGTGTGCGTGTGTGTGTGTGTGTAGGTAGGGAGGGTTACGCGCGCGGGCAAATGGTCCGGTGAGGCCGGTGAGCGCGCGGGGAATGAGGATTTCTTGAAAGTTTCGAGGGATAGCGGAGCGAGCTGTCGGGTGATGAAAGTAGGAGAGAGAGAGGGAGAGGCGTGATTAAATAGTGGGATGCGTTTGCGGCGAGAAGATTGCTTTAATGCTCTTTCGAGGTTGGCTGCTCTTATTCTTGGAATGGGTGTAATGATGCCTGGCCGAATGGGATTCTTCTTTTACTTGGGAAACTTTGTCAGTTTTCTGGATTTCTTATTCTGCCTGCAGTTTTTCGCGTTTATCAGTTTTTTCCATGTAAATTATGTGCTATACTTTTTATTTTCTGAAAATAAACAGGTCTAGTATATAATATATTAAAATTAAAATTAACACACAACCTTTCTTCGAGCCATTTCCCTCTATAATCCAAAAGAAGAAAACAATAAGCCAACTGAAAAGCATCCTCAAGCAAAGACTAACAGTGGCCCATTGCGCAAAGCCCGCAGAGGCAACGCACATCCTCCCGGAAAAGTAAATAAATCCTCCATATAGGCTCGATCGAGCGAGCCATCCATCAATCACCGCCGGCGACTCTTTCTCACCACTCTACGCTCCAGCTCTCGCGGAATCCTCCCAGTACTTACACAAACCCGATATAAAATCCCAGCTCGTGAATTATCGAACGCGGCTTTCTCTCTTATACCTATATCCACTGCAGGACCCACGAGAGAGAGAGAGAGCAAAAGAGAGTGGCGCAATGAGAGTGGACGATGCAGCTGTTTAGAAGCGCGCTTTGATAATTCGCCTTTTCTCCGCGGTGCAGGCGAGCTCGCTCGCGCACGGTAGCAGATTCCTCTATACGCGCAAACTGGTTTCTGCGTTTCTAAAGAGACTTGCGCAATCCGCGAGCCAAGCGAATGTCCACTATATATATATATATAGTGGCTTTCGCGCGGCCAGCTGCGCGCGAGACGGCAATTTTTATGTCTAGCTGAAAGATGCTTTTTTTTCTTCCAAGTTGAGAGCTAAGGACAATGAGGCTATTGGTTAATGGGGTAAGTGTTTTTTTTTTGGTTGTTTGGGAGTTCAGGTAGTATGAGGTGGGGCTTGAGATTGGTGGAGATTTCTTAGATAATATTATCAAGTTTTTAGAGATTGATTTTTAGTGTGAAAGGCAGGAATTATGGCTGTTGTAATGTGGTATTAAAATTTGAGAATTAATGCTAATTATTATATTTGATCGTTTAATAATAAACGTGAAAATTTGAATAATTTATATAATCATGATATAGAATATCTAAAAATATATTAAATAAATTATAACTGTAATAGTAAGGGTAAATTGGCTAATTGGCCACATACGTAGCTATTTTTGTAACCGCTTTTCACCATTTTGTTTTAAAATTTCAAAATAGATTTTTTTCTTTCATTGGTGCTTTATCAAATTGAAAATGAAAATTAACGTTTATTACATGATCAAACTGTTTATAGCAATTTCATACAAGTATATACAAATTAGATAATAATTGTGAATTAATCTGAACAACTTTCCTTTAACTATATCAAACTAAAAATCTATATTTTGTCCTTGTTATAACGGTTGAAAGGATTTCCACGTTAAAACAAGCTCCGTTACAAGCAAATTTGCGTCGTTGTGCCAGGAATTAGTCTACTTTTAGACCAGTTTTCGAAAAACTCGTACACCTCTCTATTCGAATCCCCTTTTGACTATTCCATCGTGGTATAATTCTTGTTTGACAAGAAAAATCCGCTATCCACTTTACATGTTTTGTCACTTACTCTAATTCTTAATTAAAACTCATGTCCCATAATCTCTACTGCACAAACGATATATTGCTTATATATTACACCAGCCCGTAATAATTTTCCAGTTTTCCCAAAGCAATCAAGAATTTTTCACTGGCCAACTCGAAATTTCCCAAGAAAGTCAAAAAGGTCAACTCTTCCAAGATCTGACTTATCGAAAATTCGCCGCGCGCAAATGACAAAATTTATCTCCGTCAATGAAACATTATTCCAAGGATAAATGATTGAGCGTCCGGTCGATTACCTACACTTGTTTAATGAAATCATAATCGCCGGTCCTAGCCGGCGCAAGAGTCTTACTTTATTCTTTATAAAAGACGTCACAGCAGGATTAAAGGCTAACCGGCGGATTAAACAGGCGCATAAAGAGGCCCGAAAGTGCCGGCCGGCCGTAAACCGCTCTTACGACAATCTGCAAGTTCATTAGACTTTTCGTTATTCATTAGGGCCGGATTCCCGCTCCCCCCGTCCGGTTAATAACCGGCGGCGCGTACGTACACTTCATGCAACCTGCAGTATTAAAATTTCGCGCATAATAAGATACGAGCCGTTAAAGTAATTGCTCGCTCCTCGCACTTGTGCAATTTTCGCAAATCACTCGCCGTGAGAGAGCAGTGTGAGCAGCCCCGCTGATTAATTCCTCGTTGCCGTGCGATATAATTGCGCTTTACGCGCATTGTTTGCGGCTAATGAAGCCGGCATCGCCACTGACACGCAATGACAATAATATTTCTCCTAGCCGGTTATTATTATTATATATACTGCACGGAGCGGCTCGTCTATATATCTAGATACTTTTCCTCTCGCGAGCTCGATTTTTCCAGCCTGCACCCTATGCTAATTTACATCATTAACAGTCGTGCTGCGCGCCTTATTATATATATTAATATACTTACACATCGAGCGCACCTACGCTTTTTTCGAATGCATCTGTAAGGAGAAGAAGCGATATATAGTCGCTGATCAAGGCAGCCTACGTGAAAAAAAGAAAAACAACTAACACTCGAGCTCGCGTGAAAAAGCCGGCTGATGAAGAAAAAGACGGAATCCAGGCGGCGGCGTGGGGAAATGTCGTTAAAATAGCGCGAGAGCGCGAAGGGATCTCCACAGGAGACATATATATACATAGGTACGCATACACACACGTCAGACGATACCGCGAATCATGCGAATCGCCGCGCTCGGAGACCTTGCGGATACAGCACGGGCTGTGCTGCGCAATCCGCGCGACTAGCCCCGCGGGCAGCCGGCTTAGATGCACACGTATATATATATATACATAGGGAGACTCTATAATTACAACGTCGCGGCGGTACTCTGGCCTATTAATCTAGGCGTTAGGCGCGACTGCAGATGTGCGCGCGGCCTCTTCTGCTATAGTAGCTCGCGCAAAAAGGTTTAATGCGTAAGCATTGTGAATTCGAGGTTGGCTGATAGTAACACCTACGCAATGAGAGATTATGATGATGCTGAGAGCGAGTGTGGTATGGCGCATCTAGTTTGTGGAGAGCGAGGATTTCGCGGAAACGGAGCGCTCTTTGAGAGGATCCTTCTCAATATTGAGATACGGCGCTAAATATATATATATATATATATACGGACGGTTGTGATGTGTATGATTCCGCGGTGCTTTGTAAAAAAGTACTTATCATTTTTCGGAAGCGCTTTATTACGGCGTATAATATAAGATATACAACAGCAGCTTCGTCGTTGGCCAACATATAAGCATATCTCATCAATCATCCGAACGATCGAAATTCTCTTCCGCCATTAGCGCGTGAAATCTAATTCCCCGTAACAGTAAGTATCCAGCCTTCCTATATCAATATACGCGACAACCCTTTTAGCCACACGCACAAACAGTTAGTCGGTCCATCTCGAAATTTCTTCTAAATTCCACGTGTATACCAACATATAGACATATACCACACCCTGCTTTATTCACGTATTTATGCATACATGAATAAAGCAGGGCAACAGGTTTAGCCCGCGTCCATAATTGACATAGCCATAACGTGGGGCCGCCACATTACAAGCTAGAGTTGGCGGGTTGATGCGGCATAAGCCTCGATCAACCCTCCGAAACACTCTCTCTCTCACATCAGCGCCCTGCGTGAGCTCGTAATGTTCCCGCAGTGCGAAACAATATAAGAGGAACTCGCGTGCGTGCGTGCATGCGTGCGGTACTTACTGTTCTTTTTTCTTCCTTCTTTAATACAACAATTTTATGCGCGAGTTCTCGCGCACTCGGCTTTTCGTCGTAAAGTTCGAAGTTTACGTTGCGAGCCGGCTGTAAATTGTTTCGAGCGGCGCGATAAATATATTGAAGCCGGCGGCCGTCGAGCGGAGACTTAATTAACCAAATCAGTTATGCTTACGCGCGATATATTCTGAAGAAGGTGAACGGACGTCGGGAAATGCGTCGACGCACTCGGCCGGTAAGGCAGCGTATAATAATGCCTAGGTGTATACGGTATAAATATAAGAGTACGACGATTCAATTCGTCGCAAACGGAACTTTTTACGCACACCGACTAATTTATAATCACGCGTGTTTAAACTTTAAACGAAACGTTATTCCAGTCATCGAATACGTACATAACCTCAACTTTGAATTTCAACGGGCTCCGTCTCCGTGTCCAAACTCGTATACATGGAGACGCACATGTACAGTAGCTCTGCTGAATAATCGACGGGCCGCTAAATTTATTATACGGCCTCTGTTCTGCGCCTTCAGCCTCATATATAGCGAAGCTCCTCGACGATGCATCGCACCGGCCGTAAACGAGCGACGGAGCGACGACGTAACGGATACTGCGAGCTGGCGAGCGTCGCAGTCACCGTGGACGTGACTCTAAAACAAAGAAACAGAGACGAACAAAGGATATATATATAGTGAACAAGCCCAGCAAATCATCGCCGTTCTATTAGCGGAATGCGATAAGTATTTAAATAATCGCGGCGTGCACTTTGCTGCGTAGGTAATTAATTAATAAGCAGCGAAAGATTCAAATAGAAAATTAATTAGGTTGCTTTATTATTATTATTACAATTATTATTACAATTATGGCAGCTAGATGGCTCTTAATTCTCCTAATCTCAATGATGTCAACGTGATAATTACTTACAAAAAGGGTCTATTCTGTATATTTCTGCGAATTATTCACTACTTATCAGTGAATCTCACTAACTTAAATTTAGAGAGTAGTAGATTGATTTTTAGCATCTAAAAAAAAATGTTTGTGTCCATACTTTGTTTTAATGAACGTTTCTTTCAGCGCATAAACAATGTAATCTCAAATGTATGTCGTTTTCTTCGAAAATAATGTTTCACTTAAGCACTGAAAAGTGAGTGTAATTTAGGAAATACTTCAAATGCTGCTCTGAGGCTGTATTAATTAAAGATTGGTAACCAAACACCAATGTCCCAAATAAAACTGAGTTCAAGTAGTTTTTTTTTTGCATAACGGTACCCTAGTAGAAATTGAGGCGATAAATTGTTTAGTTTTTCGCGGGTTTTTATAAAACTAGCTAATAACTAGCGATTTTTTAAAATAAACTAGCTAATTTAACTGCTAA
>UELX01004224.1:0-18982 GCA_900480035.1 Eupelmus urozonus
AGTATGCGTAAAATTGCACTTTTAATAATATGCAAAATGTGTAAAGTGCAACTTTACGCATACTATATCATAAAATAGTTTTTAAAAGTGAATAAGATTTTTAATAATTAATTTAGGGCTTACTTTTTAATAAAAATTCTGAATTTAAATATGAAAAGATATTTACTGGTTACGCCAGTAAACCCTCATTAATATTAAAAATAATAGTAAAGAAAAAAAGAAATATTACAATTATTTTGTAGTATAAATTATCATGTTATAAAATGTGTAACAGTAACATTTTATAGTTATGTTGAAATCTGATGTATTGTCGGAAAATTTTTTAAAATATTACTTAGCAGTTCTAGATATTGGACCATAGTATTATAGTATTCTGTTGCTATAATAATTTAGTAAGAAGTCTGATTCAACAAATAAACTATAATACAGCACCGCAGCATTGAAGTCTATCACAATAATTTTCAGACAACAACATTCCAGTAATATTACAAGTTTATATTCTGTAATATTATAATATTACAAAAAAATAGGCTAAATATTGTAGTTTTGTGTAATTTTTTTATAATTTTATAGTAATTTATTTGCAGTCTCACAATTAAATAATATATTTAAAAAACATGTAGGTTTAAAATTTTAAATCTTTATTAAAGGTTTGATAATTATTTCAAAAACATTTTTTACGGTTACTTTATCAGTTAACTAATCTAAGGACTAATCATTTTGAAATGACTAACAAATGACTAATCATTTTAGGCTGAAATAGATAAATCTAATTTTAATATATTTTATTATTAAGTTTCTGAAACATTACTATGCTGTATCGTGAAAATGCTACATCGTGGAAATTACGTAGTTACAAATAATCAGTTAATATTATTTAAGTATTAAGTTCAAAATTTAAATTTAATTTAGTTTTAGTATTTAGATTTTTATTTATTTTTGTTACTTTTCAGTCATCATCAAAAATATCCAGTCTTAATCTCTGTAAAATATCTGATTAAACAAATTGTTCATCTATTATTTCATAGGCAAAATGATTAATTATTTTTTAGATATCACTAACCGATACTTACGAAATTAATAGACTATAATTATTTAATAATCCACAAAATGATTAATTATTTTTTAGATATCACTAACCGATACTTACGAAATTAATAGACTATAATTATTTAATAATCCAGCCCACCACGCAAAGTCATTATTTTGATTAAAAAATTGATCCATTACGCAAACCGATTCGCAATGCATCAAAAGCAAATGACGCTCTTCATCTTACCGTCGCGCAACAATCAATCAGCCTCCCTTCCGAGACTCCATCCCAAAAACCTCCCCGAAAAAAAAAACACCAATAAAAACACCATAACATCAGCCATTCCTATACCTGCGTAACCCGACACCTGAATCCTGCGGTATCCCACCTCTAAGAACCACCGCACCAAAAGCTCCCAATTATGTAACGCTAATCTATCCGCTCTCTCAGCTGCATCACTCGGTCCTCACCAAAAATCCAGCATAAACCGCGCTGCCCCCTCGAAAATCAAGCCCCTCGAAAAGTCAACTCCCACAAATGCCCCCACCCGCGCATCATCTCCGTTACTCTCAAGAAGCCCGCTCGAACTGAATCCCTCGGGCTCCGAATCTTTAGTTAGTTTATAAAAGCGAGCCGGCCGCCGTCGGATCGGCGCGCAAAAATCCTCCTTTCTCTCCTCTCTTCTCTCTCTCTCGCGTCCCGATCTCCGCGGCGCTTCTCGCCTGCGCTACTCCCTCATTCGAACTTTAGTGAATGAACGCAGCACGTGCTCGGCTCTACTACGCGCTGAAAGCATATCGCACTCGGCTATTCTGAATTCGGAGCAGCAGATTCGTCATTCAGCCTCGAGGAGCAGTGAGATATTCGTCAACCGGATGTGATCGGTGTGAGAGAGAGAGAGAGGGAAAGTCGGAAAGTCCGCGGATGACGCGTCGATTTCCCGGTAATAGCGGCCGGCGCGTCGGTACTCTGGCCGTATGTACGTGAATCATCAGGCGGCCGCCGCCGCAGCCGCCGGTTCCGCTGCGAGGCGCGACGAGGACTGCTCGGTAGTTGGGTTTAGAGCGACAGGACGAGCGGAGGATGCTGCTGTTGCTGCGGCTGGGTGTTCGGAGATCGTTGAAGGATTTAGCAACTATGCGAGCGCCACGAGGTTCTGCTGCCTGGTAATTTTCTGTCTTGTGGCTGGGTTGTGAAGATCGGCGGTTTTTTTGTTTTATTTTTTTGGGGGGGTTCGTGGTTTTGAGTTTGTGTGTTACGTGGGGTTTGGACTGTGACGGTGGACGTTTGATTTGGTGCTATGGACAAGTGTTGGATAAGTGTTGCAAAAGTGAAAAGAGAGTTTTAAAATAGTATTGCAGGGGATAGACTTTGATTTTTTAACCGAGATTGGAGGTTGATTTATTTTTTATTGTTGTTTGATGTTTTTGTTTTATGAACAGATTGGTCTGTTGCGGGTTGTTTGAATGGATTATTGACTCTTGTAATATGGTATTTCTGTATGATGCAATTATGTGCAATTTCATTATTAACGATCTGCATATTTACTTTGACTACAGATACACAATAATTCAGTCATACTCTTTATATGACACTCGATGGTCAAAAAATAATATTGTTTTATAACAGTTTATATTATTACGAAATTAACAGACATATTTAATAATACAAAAATGTAGCTAATTAAGCGAACAACATTAATATATTTCTGCCTATCAAATTCCAACATCACAAAAACATTGCTCCTATTGTAAAAACTACAATTACTTGAAAAGTCTCATTAATTAAATTGCCACTAAAAAAAAGCAACTACTAAAGTACAAAAACTCAACAAATTACGCTTACAAAACCCGCTTAGTACCCCAATATATACAACAAGACTGGCAAAAAAAGTGCTCCAAAACAACCCCCAAGCCCTCTAAAAAAAACCATGCCTTTCGCTTTCGTCCAGGAAACCCGCTCGATCAGCACGTCGAGCTCGAGCTCGGCCTCCTCGCCGATCGTCGACGCGGTCCTGGGCCTCGAGGAGCTCGACCGCTACTGCGACTCGCCGGCGGCCGGCCACTCAGCGACGGAAGAGTTTCAGCCTCGATTCGAGGCCCTGCTGAGGATCAGCGACAACAGCCAGCAGGACTGCTGCAGTGCTGAGACGAGCAGGCGGCCAGCAGACGACGTAGAGGATGCAGAGGCCGGTTCGGTGGGAAACGGAAGCGGAAGGACGGAGGAGGAGGAAGCCGGCAGGTCCGAGCAGGTTATGGTGCCGTCGGGTGAGTGTATAGCTGGATTGCGTGGGTATCGGGGTGGCGTGTAGAGGAAGCGGGATTCGGATTAACGGACTTTTTTCGGGAGAACGGGGCGGTTCGGTGTGACACGGCTGCGGAGGTTTTTGGAGGCAGGTTTTACGAGGAGAGGCGGGATTTATGGCAAGAGGGGTGCGCGGCGCTGTATGGTTCTGACTTCTGTAGGGGTGCAGTTTGGGTTTTAGCGTGTTTGGAATTTTTTATTGGGACGGTGAAGGTGATAGCGTGATGATAATGATGGATTGTTTAAAATTGTAGTTGGAATGGGATACCGTCGGGTTGTCCTTCTTGGCTAAATATTTCAAATCTATAAAATAAGTGACTAATATCTAATGAGATGTTTTACTATTTATGTAATTTGTAGTCTTGAAAAATAATGAATGTACTCATAAATTGCAGGGTTTTGTACAATTTTAAATCGGTAAAATTGGAGAAAATGTATGAATGCTACTTGAATACTGTCGAAAATCTTATTGATTGTTTACATAAATTATTTTGATTTGACAGTAATTGAAAATACTGTAATTATTTATTGTATTTTTCATAGCCTTGAAAAGGGGAGTTGTAAATCTCCCGAAACGTCGACTAAATAAATTCAACTAGTAACATCCTTGTTCGTCAAAGATCAATACACCTTACCATTATTTAAATAAATTATTTTGCTTATTATTGAGTATTCTAATTGAAAAATTAGTATTAAAAATATGCATTCATCAATTTAATTATTTTTCTGTTACTACTTCACTCAATACATACATTTCAGTAGATAAATCACAATCCGGAAAGACCAAATTTTTTCTAAAGTAATGTTTATTTTTCTATGTTTATTATCTCTATATTTTCCTACTAATTTTTTTTAAATAATATTTATTAATGATAATGTACCTTCAATAAATACTAAAAATAATTAGACTTTCATTTATGAGATGTCAAACGTATTTTTATAACTATATAATAATATTAATAGAATTTTAAACGCATTTGTCCATTACATTTTGTTGGTAGTTCATATCCATTTGGTTACTTGCGTAAAAACTTATTTAGTTTCAGCATAGTAAATGACTCACGGGATACTTGAATGAATCTTCAATTAAGAATATTTTTGTAATACCTAAATATTGATCAAAACATTTAAAGCATGTACCTACTCATTGATGACTCTTTCATATCATGACTAACAGTTTTTAACGCTTTATTTGTTCGTGGAACATAAGTCTATATTTAAATTTAGTTGCGCGCGTCTAATTTTAAAACATGAATGAAACATACGCGAACAGCTTTGCTTTCGATTCATCGCACCGACATCTTTTTGCGCGTGGATTTTCCCACCCCACCGCGAGCTCGTATGAATTTTAAAAGCACTGTCACAATGTGGACGTTCAATAAGACGCTTTTATTTTATTCTATTCATGAAACTTTGAAATGTTTTTTTTATTAATATTTTGAAGGGATGTCAAAAATAGTAGGATTACTTTATGCAAAATTTGAATTCAATTGTGATCAATTCTAACAAAAGTAATAGAAACAGTAAATATAAGAAATCGTATGGAATGTGTAAAAAAATTTAAAATTTAAAATAAAACTTAAAGACGTGTCAAGGATATTAAAACATTGTGTTCGATGTAAAACTGTAACATAACGTACATTCTTTATACCTCTTTTATAATTTCTGACAAATTATTCTTATAATTTACATATCTCGATATCTTTATGTAGACTCAGAGTCTATAATAAGTGTCGAAATGTTTTGAATTTAGATAAATAAAAGCGGCTACTAATTGTCAAGTCCATCTTACGTGTTATCGTAGTTATATTCATTAGTTAGGAGATAACTTCACTTTTTCTAGATTCAAAATATTTTGCCACTTATAATGAACCAGGATGTACATGTTTAGCAATAAGGGGTTTATCAATGTTTATATCTTTTCTTTATTTTTTATACCAGACAATTTTTAGGGAATTCTAAACATTAAAAAAATTAGAAAAAACTTATATACTATCGACTTTACTTGTTCGTGATTTTAAGGCCATATGAACATTTAAAAAATATATATAAAAATTATTTCATTATTTTAATATGCCACACTATTGAAAAAAAAATATTTAAGACATTTATTTAAAGATTTAAATTAATAATGGAAATTTTTAATTGGAGATAATTATTAAATATATATTAAACTATATTTTGTATACATACAGTGAGAAAAAAATAATTAAAATAAAATAAATATTTCTTTGATTTCAGCAATTTATTGTTTTTTCTCAATATATTTTTTAAAAAAGATATCAACATACACCTAATTAAATACTGCTCGAATTATCACGTTTCGATAGCATCCAGCACCGCGCACCAAACAAAGAACCCAATTTCAAAAATTATTCCATTACACACAAAGCTCAACCTTGCCTCACAATGTCACCCGACCATCAGGCCCGCCGCTCAGGTCAACACCATTACCTAATTCCACCTAACAAAACGTCTCCCATTCTCCACCAAACAATACCTTCAACCCCCAAAAAAACCCTCCGTCCATCCACTCTCCAGCCCGTTCAACCCCAACCGACTTGCCTCCCCGCGCGCAGAAACAAACCCAGTCTCCATACATCCACCGCTATAACAAAGAAACCCTCTGCTTGTTCCGCAGACCCGTCCGAGTGGAATTCGAGTCACGTAGCCTCCTGGCTGGGCTGGTGCGCGCGGGCGTTCTCCCTGAAGCCGCCCCTCGAGCTCGCCGGCGCCAGCACCGGCCGCGACATTCTCGCCTGGAGCCTGGCCCAGTGGCAGGAGCGGCTCCCAGGTGGCGCTGGCCGCGTCCTGGCCAGGCACCTCGGCTACCTCAGGCTACAGGCCACCGGACTGCGCACCGAGGCTCTGCTGCAAGAAGAAAAGTCCACTGGTGAGTCATGTTTGATGGGTATGTGCGGAGCGATGCGCGAGAGGCTATGGTCTTTTATTATATGGGAACGCACCTTTTGCATTCTTAATGCGCCGTGGAAGGCTCGATTCACACGATGTTTGTAGGCGAGCGGCGGGAGGGAGATTAGATTGTCGGGAGGTTGTTTTTTTGGGTTTTCTCGGAAGTAGCTGGACTTATTGATCGGCTTGGCGCACGGAAAATTCCGAGAGTGCGATGTTGTTTGGGATTGGAGATCGGTAATTGATGACTGAGAAAATTAAGATTTACTTGGATATTGTTTGTAGAGAATAGAGTTAATCTTAGAGTTATTGTAAATTTTAATAAATGAATTTTTTTAAAGCAATATCACTAGTCGATTTTATTTTTAGCTTAGAAATCTTTTAGTTCAATTACTGTAAAAAAATAAATATTTTCGGTTTGTATATGTAAAAAATAAGGAAATATCAATTTAATATCAACGAATGAATCCAAAATCACAATAATTCAATTAGTAAAAGTGTTCTAAAAAATTTGTATGTCAAATAGATAAACACATCATAAAAATATTACGAAACTATTACAAGACAAGATATATGCAAGTAAAACGCTTAGCGTGAGTCACGAATGAATAATTAATCAATCGAAAGCTATATAAGTACAAAAGCGCCTTTTTCGATTAAACCAGGTTCACCAAAATCAAGAAACATGGATTCCACGAATTCAAACTAAAGTCTTGATAGTCAGCAATTTACATTCGATCTCGCAATTATAATTGAAACTTAAAATATTCAAACGATTGCGGTATATTCTAAATCACGTGGAAATTATAACGTGATAAGAAAATTAAAAAATAAAATATAACTGTTAAATAAATTACTCAAAAGAATTTATAAAAAAACATTTAAACTCAATTTCAGCGAATCGACGGGCGCCAAAATAAAAATAAAAATCGCATTGAACGACCTTGCGCTGCACGTATATGCGCGCGATTCTCGGAACCGATATACCAGGCCTTAACGGATCTTATATTAGGAAATTCCAGCTGTTTCTGTGCTAAGTTTGAGAGCGAGGTGGCTTGCATTCTCTTTATTCTTTCTCCAGCGTTTTTTCGATTTTTTTTTCTCTTTTTGCATACACGCGCACGCACACATTGAAATGACTGAATTGCAAACATTAGCTTACGTATATGGAGCCAGATATTTTAAGAGAGGCTCGACGCGCACTTCTACGAAAGGATAATACTGGTTGAGACTTTCTTAGATTTTGATTGCGTAATGAAGTTTCGGCCGGCTCGAAGCTTTTTTCCATTCTTGTAATTTCTCTGGAAAGTTATAAATCAAAAATTGCTTCATGGCCGGCGCGTATTAAAAAAGTTTTTAATATTTTGCTTCCGGGAAAAGCTTTGATATAACTTCTGGGTGTGTCGCTTGAAAATTAAGGTTGTGTTGATTTTATTTTTCAAATATGTGTATGCAAATGTGAAAATTATTTAAATTAGACATTTTTGTTTTGAATGTATAAGATAATATTTAGTAAAATAACATTTCTATTTATTTAGAAGAAAATAGTTTGAAGAATACGATATATTTTTTCAAATCAAAGAATTCTGGTATTTATTCTCTTGTTACGAATATATTTGTATACAAATTTCTGGCTATTCACAACCACTTAATTAAGAATAACCAGGTAATTTGCTGCCATAGGTTACTGTTTAACTGTATCTCACACCGCTACCTAAATATTTTCTCCCGCTTCATCAACAAACAAACACACCAAAATTCATTCCCAAACCAAACAAAAAAAAACTTAATCACACGCCAATGCAGCTCCAATCCCATAATTCCATTACCCTCCCATGTAATTCCCTGCCCAAAACATCTGCCGGCCATAATTATTATAATTTTAATCTCTTCCTCAAAGCTCGCGCGAAACCGATCCTTTCCCCAAACTCGCATTCACCATACCGTCACCTTATCACAACCCGCATGCGACTCCATATCCACTCTACCTGCAGCTACCGCGAAAAATCCCTAATCCCATAAATATTCATCGCCGGAAGCAGCCCTCGTAGCCCCGCGACGTCGAGAAAAAAAAAACGAAACTGACCAGCGTGAAAAATCACCTCCGCGCGATCATCCGGCGCGAGTCTCACGACAATCTGGTTCGTAAAACTAGAAACGATTACGCGCCCGAGAATGGCCGGTTCTCCAACTCTCGCGCAGGTAGCACGCGACACTTTGGACGGGGGGGTTGGGCTAGGGGTGCGCGCGTGTATAGTTATATAGAGTGACCGGAAGAGGCTAACCGTTCCCCCGAGGGGCTGGACCTTTTTAGAGGATTTAAACGCCGGGCCCGATGTCCATTATCGATAAGGAGGGTGGAAAAGTAAATATTGCGCCGGCGATGGGGTTGGGGGTGGCTTTTTTTCGAATCGGACGATAGATTTGGAAGGGAGATTAATTTGGAGCGCTAAGTTTCCAGCTGATAGTGGGAGCGCAGCCCCTTCGCTCTGGGAAAGGAGTGCGATTGATTTAGTTCGTTTATTTTAGTTCGAGATTTTTTTTTTGTTTTCGGTAGGGGAGGGGGTGCTGATTGATGTTGGCAATTATTGTTTTTTTTCTGTGATAGTTAGTTATGGGTATTGCTTCTGTTTAGAGTGATAACAAAAATAATAGGTTGAAGTGTTAAAATTGTAAGTTTCAAAACTCTATAAAGATTTTACGTATAAAGAACTATAATATCTTAACAAAAATTTTAGAAAATTACTATAAAATTACTAAAAAAACTGCTTAAAGCTGCTATGGATTTTCTACAAAAACTTATTTCTATACATAAATTATTATTATTATTAAGTTTTTTTAAACTCTCAAATATTCTGCTACTATGATGGTTGATAATTAATAAAAATTATTTATAAAATAAACAAGTATAGGAAATTCATAGACACGTAAGAGACATATAAGTAAAAAATAATTAAGTTATTACAGTATATTCAGTAATTAAGAATTAAGATTTTAGATATTCTTTACGTACAAAAATTGTATAAAAAGAGAGTTTTAAATTAAATTTTGATAAACTTTAAAATTATCATTATTTATATATACAATACAATAAAATTATAAAGTATTATTTATTGAAATGAAACAATACATATGAACGAAATAGAGTCGCATAAACATCAATAAAGCAGTAAAATGCCTTGGAGGCAATAAAAATACAACGATATTCACTTTTGTCGTTATCGCTTGAACCCTGCATAAACGAGTAATCCAGGACTTCCTCTGTAATACTTCACCAACTTCTTCACCAAGCTATTAGAATTTCAGATTTATTGCGCTTCATAAGTTCGATATATAACACTTTTATTTCATTTTTCCTGGGATTTCTTTCTCTTTTTTTTAAGTATGCTTATTAACATTTTTTATAAGTGAATGTAGGTAATATGAATCAATTAAGATTTTTACTTTCTTTGTATTTTAAAGTTTCTACCGTAAGATTCAGCTTCATAAAAATTAAATAGCTTTGGTAAACAAATAGAGTCTTTCAAACACGTTTCTCATTTATTTTGTTATAATATCATTACAACTTTTTTAAACATCAAATTTATAATTCCATTTTTTTCAACATTAATAAATAAAGTCCGCAAATTCATCTACCCTTTAAGAAAAAACTTTTATCACTTTATGTAAAAGAACCCAATCTCACGAACAATAGTTTGCCCAATATAACAATATAAAAGATATACGACTCTAACCCAGCATAAAAACCCCCAAACCATTCGCGCAGTCATACCTCTCTATGCACACACATCCAGCATAAAAAAAATCCATTACGTCACATACTTACCTCGAGTGGTTTTTTCAGCCGTGTAAGAATTGCAATTTCCCACCACACGAGCTTGCCCGCGCGCAGGTCAAGGCTGGATGCTCGGCCAAGACAGAATTAAGGGGATCCCCGATCGCGGCCCGAAAAGGTGGCGATCGAAGGCCTCGGGTAAGCTCGAAATTCCGGAAAATCTGGAGCCAAGTGCCGGGCCCTGCATTGCTCGGTGCGTCTTGCGCTTTCTCGTTTTTGACAATGCTGACATAGGCGGGCTAAGTGTAGAGGACGAAATAAGGGAAGAATGGCGCGTAAGGATGGAAGGAGTGCGGAACGAAGTTGGGCCATGAGAAAGTTGAGGATTGGAAATATACATCGTATACGGGTGCATTTTAATTAATGATGTATGCGAGAAGTTTAGAGTGAGAATGAGTATGTAGGGTTTCATTGAAAAGTGCTTTGCTTTGGATTGAATGTATGTACCTAGATTTATGCGATACTGTATATGTATCCAGTTTAGGATTCTTGAATTTCAGGATCTTAGAGGACCTGTGAGTAGAATTGCATTAGTATTTCACTAGTTATTTGAATAAAATCAGCAACCCAGTTTATTTAGCTTTTAGATAAGCTTTATTTAATTTTCTACATTGGCAGACAAATACAAAAAATACCACAATAAGCTTCAAATTTAAATTCATTTACATTTTGAACCTTAAAAGTAATTTTTTTGTAATTATTTAAGGATATGATGATAACTGACTTTTAAGTTTTACTTCATTTCCGTTTATCAATCCCCCGTAACTTGGCAAAAAATAATGAAATCCAAAACCAAAAACCCAATTCAATCCCAAACCCCCAACCCAACCCAAACCACCCCATACAGTCTTAAAATAAAAAAAAAGAAACGTCCCGCAGCAAAGCCCCAGCAAGCGCGCACTTACAGCGAGGACAGCAGAAGCTAAAAATCACGAAGCTCCAGCGAGCTAACTCCATGCCCGCGCGTTGGCACGTTAAGCCCCCGGGGAGATATATAGCGGGCCGTTTGAATAAGACTGTATATAGCCCGCTTGCGCTTCACGTGCTCGCGCACCTCTGCTCACCCCTCCGCAGGCCCGTTTATTAAGCGAATCAGTGTTATCGCGGTGAGAGTCCTCATGAATAAGGCATCGAGAGCGTCGGCCTTTAAGGGGGGGAGAGAGAGAGAGTCCTGGCGCCGGCAAAGGCCCTCCAAAGCTCCTCGCGCCGCGGGGCGCGGATATATTGTTTTCTTGATGAGCCACCGACGGCGAGCCGCCCGTTCGCTTTGCTTCGCTCGTGTAAAGCCCCGGGTATGTGTGGATGTGCCTGCGATTTCTACGATTTCGGTGAGGAGGAAGCGTCATACATATACATATATGGGCGAGATTTGTGGATGATCGTTTTTTGCTGCGAGGTAGTGTTTACGGGGTGGTGCAGTGGGTGATGGGCGAGTGTCGGTTTTATATGCAGGGATGGTGTAAGAGAGCCTTGCGTTTGGGATTTTATGATGGATTTTTATGCGGGGTTGCGATTGAGTCATCGGGGATTAAGTAGGCCGAGATTTGTTGGGTGGGTTTGTTAATTTACAATTTTTTTTAAAGAGATTCATATCAGTTAGACAAATCCAAACTCTACCTTACTATAATAGTTTAGGAGGCTCAGCTGATCAAATCGTACCAAGTACGATATATACACAAAAAACGTAAAAAATGTTTTGAATAGCGCAGTGAAAAAGCGTTTATTTTAGAAATCATACGGTCATGTATTTTCAGATTTTTATCATAATTACCAATCATATAAAAAGTTTAATAGGTTTATCATAAAATAATAATAATTCCAAAATTATTTTAGAAAAAACAAAATTAGTACATGAATTATAGGTCTACGACTCCCTCTTAAAGTTAACTTAATCGAACCAAAATAATTTTCACACCAAGTCTCACGATCTCTATAGTTTATTGCTTTACATTAGTGAAAATAAAATTACAATCGCATTTTTATTTGTTTATTACCATCTACCGAGATTTAAAAACTCCTTAAGTTATCAGAAAAAAATGCATAGTCCAATCCAATAACCATCTACATCGAACCCATTCACATTTCCCAAAACTACCCTCAACACCACTCACCCTTCTCTCACGCACCTCCATCACCACCTCCAAAATCCACCCATCTCTCCCAAATTCACCTTCCTCCACTCTTTCTCTCAAACAGCCAAATAAATCCTCATTAACCATATTTACCCAACCGATCATCACCCAGCGCATCCCCAACCCAACGCGCACGCGGCCCAAAAAGCAAGAAACCCGCACCGGCGAAAAACACACAGACACACACACACAGCGCATCGGCGGCTCTCGCTTGCGCGGGAAAAGAATCGCCGCTGCGAAGGCACCCCGAGTCGAGGGGTTGAAGAATGGGGCGGCCGAGGGGAGGGGGGTGGACAGACGATAAGGCCTGAAATCACTCTCGGGGGCTAAAGGTCGCTCGCGCGCGGCTCGCGCAGTTACGTTCCGTCCACCAGCTAGCTATGTGCCGCACACTCCGAGGCCTCGTGCATATAGCTTCGGAATCTGCCACTTTTATATAGCTATAGAGAGCCTACGCGTCTATATATGTGCTGTTCGCGCGGGCTGGTCAGCTGTTGGTGTTTGTTTCGTAGCGCGGGGCTGATTTGGTTTTTGCTTTTGTTTTTGGGAGGGAGAGAGTGAAAGTTGGACGGCAGTTTTGGTTTTGATCGAGAGGATTTTTTACTTTTGGAAGATAATTTATTTTTTGTTTTATTGTTATTTTGGTTAAGTCGCGCGGTGCGAAGTGGAGTCGCGACGGTTGATGGAGGATACTAACGATTTTTTTGAGATTTTTTTTTAATTTTTAAACGTTTTTGCATTTATTTTAGTTTTTTTGTGGATAATTTTGCTTTGCTTTTTGAAATTTATTATTTTTATTATAGTTTTAAATACAATTTGAAGTGTATGAGGTTTAATTATATTTTATAAAAAAATAATTTTCTTTTATTAATCATTTTGTTTTAGGCCATTAGGCCTCTTACAAAAGATTAAATTAGTACAATAATAATTTAGATTTAATTATTTTTCATTTTAAATATAAAGTTAATTTGTTTGCACAAGTGTTTAAATAAATAATTTCAATCATTAAATTTAAAAATATAGAAGTCAATAAAATTATTAATATTATCGATTATATGTACAAATCGTAAAATATTAATAATTTTTCAGAATTAAATATTCAGCGGTGGCAAGAGACCAGAGTGATAACCACATTTCTAAACTAACTAATTAAGATTAATTAAATCACAGAACATTAATTTCTTTACTGAAACGCATAACAAAATAATGTGACTCTAACAACAAGAAAGAATTCCAATAATTCCGAAGACGAAAGCTAGTTAAAAAAAAAGCAAAATGCATAACAGTATCCAGTGCGCAGTCAACTAATATGCGCCACGTAACAGCGACTTTGGACTTTCGGCCTTCTGAGGCTTACAATACGAAGGACTAGTCCTTCGAGGAATCAAGGTGATGTGGAGGATCCAGACACATCCGTTGCATCTTCAGCAGGATACGCGGCTACATCCCTCGGCGGCGGCTATTCTTTATAACGGTAGTTTAACGGTTTCATAGCACTGTTTGTTTTGTTACGATAAACTTGGTCAAAGTGTTATAAAACGTGAATATACAGGATAGAGTATAATTGATATAGGTGATAAAATATATTGTGCAAATAGGTGCAAAGATTTCCTGAATATTCTGCAGAATATTCTTAATTAATCTTTAACATTTATAAAAATATTTATATTTACAACAAATGGAATTCAAACATTTGCAATAATTGATTAATTACTTGATTGTATGATAGTTATAAATAGAAAATGAGACATGAGAGTAGATCAGTTACAAAATAGCTTTTTGAAACTATTAGATTTTTAAATTCATGGGTTTTCCCAAAGTTACCCACATTGCATTAGCTGTGTTTTATCTTAGGATTGCGTGAGTAATTGCGTGAAAATTTCTTAGTAAGACATGTGGCAAGTTATCTAAGCATAGATGTCGCCGACGGTATAATAATTCATAGGTTCTTTTTGTTTTAAAGCATCTAAAAGTGCAACATAAGAATATAGAAAGGACGGTATTCTAACTTTTAAATATTGTAATTTTAATACTATTTCTACCAGAGGAATTTTCACAATAATTAAGTAAATTAAACACATTAAAGAAATTAAACTCATTAAATATAGAAACTATTAATACAAAATTTAGAAGTTTATAAATTAATTTAAAATTCGTATAATATTATTAGGATCTCGGTTAGAAAATTTTCGTCATAGTTTATACCAAGAAAAATTACGTTAAATAACACTATAATTTTAAAGATTTATATAATAATTTATTTTATAATTATAATTAATGAGAATAAATTACAAATTTTTATACTCATAATCTACTTAAAATTTAAATTTATAATCATCATTTATTTTTCTTAAAAAATAATTTATATTTCATACAAATTTAAATTAAATTTAAATGATACTTTTATATTCAGTTTAAAAGTATTATCGTACAATCGTAAAATGACAAATTTACATATTTTGAACTTTTGAACGAGGAATATAATATTTGTAATGAAAATACCAGATAATTTAAACAGCCCAAATTTTGAAAAAATAAAAAAAAAACAAAATCAGCATCTCACGCAACTTTTGCCTTATAAATGTTAATTGAAAAATTTTTATTTAAAATTGATTTTTTGATTCTTACAATCTTAAAATTTCATAGTAACTTAAGTTTCACAAAATACTAAGCCATTATCTATTAACTATATTAACCCAGCAGGCTCCTAAGCACTCAAACTCAAGATTCTTCCAGCTGGCCTATAACGAATGACTATGCTGTCTTTCTAAAACAGAAATGGCCGTTCTCGAATCGTATCGCATAGATCCGTCATGGCTGACGAAGCACAAGTGTATAAATCAGCCGAATGAAAAAAGGATCCTCTCAAACTCCATTACAAGAAAACGTAAAAAACCAATAACCGCGAAAGATCGTGGATACAGTCTGGTGAAAGGCTGGGCTTATGTAAGCCGATGGGAGTTACTCTGTTGTAACGTTCGCTAAACAAAGCCATAATTCTCATCTGAACCTTTTTCAAAGTTAAAATCAATTGCTCGTTGAATGGATGCTAAAGACAATCGTCTATTAATTTAACGTATGCAATAAGCAATCCTAACACAGACTTAATCTAAAAAAAAGTGAAAGTCATAATAAAATTTTTTCGCTTCAACATTCCTTGAAGACATACGGCTAACCATGACTAATAACGCCAGCATTAAACTTTCGCGCGAAAGGCTAACTAAATTTAAAAATTAACAGCCGTCGGCTGACAGGTCAGCCGGCTTTGTCTCTTAATCCGACGGGCGACAAAAAATCCAGCCCCAGTCTCCCCACCCAAAAAAATCCCCGCAACCAGTTATACATAGACTTTCCAGCCTCGATCAAAACTCTAAAATAAAACCCCTCACTCACTCACTCACTCACTCAAAAAAAAAATCCTCCAATCTCTACTAGCAAAACTCCCGAATCCTTAGCTCAATAAAGAAACGTAGCTGTTCTTCCAGTCTCTAACTTTTCCCCTCTCTCTGTGTTCCAGAGAGGTTCGGCCTCCTGCAGCGCACGTGCTCGCTGATTGGCGCTGCGGCGGGCGGCGGCTCCGCCACGGGGGCGTCCTCAGGCGGCTCGGTAGGCGGTAGCGGCGCGGGCGGCGGCCAGGTACAGCTCTGGCAGTTCCTCCTGGAGCTGCTCGCCGATTCGTCGAACGCGGGCTGCATCGCCTGGGAGGGCACGAACGGCGAGTTCAAGCTCACCGACCCGGACGAGGTGGCGCGCCGATGGGGCGAGCGCAAGAGCAAGCCCAACATGAACTACGACAAGCTATCGCGCGCACTCAGGTGAGATGTCTTTCTTTTGCTTCGATTCGGAGCGCTTTTTTTTTCTATGTCAGAGCTTGCGACTTTTCGCTGGGCTGGATTGGAGATTTATAAGGCGAGGGAAATCGGGTTTTGCTTGATGGCTGGACGTGAGGAGAGTGCAGGCTTGGGGTGTGGAAAGCTCGGGAGATTGGAGTTTCTGGGAGCGTGTGTAAGGTGGATTATTTTTGGAGATGACTCCGGTGCACTTGTTTGTGTGGACGGGGGGATGGAATTGGCTGGGCGAGTTTTTTTCGGGCTGGTTTTGTATGTAACATGTGGCGCGGGAGCGGGTTTTGAAGTTGCTCGGGTGGTGGATTGAGATTTATGGGCGGACGAGTTGTTGGGATTGATGTAAGAGCTTTTAATGCACATGCCGCTCTTCTCGGTGTTATTTATAGAATAGATGTACTGGTACTATTGCTAGACTTTTGAAATTTTTAGTTTTGTTGTAGAGATTCGGTTAGATATTATTTCATTTTTTATCCGCGAAAATTTTCGAAAATAATTGACCAAAATATCTAGAGGATTAGGTTCTCTTTTTGTTTAGAATATTCTTAGAATAAAATCTATTATTTATAAACTCTAATTCATTTGCAAAATATTGTTTGTAATAAAGTAAAAAATATATATTTTTTAATCATGTCAGTTTAATATACTAATTAGCCTTTATAAATGAACAATACATCATTTTTAATTAAAAATTTAGAGATAAGAACTTTAATTTGAAGGAACTTACAGATCTGTATGACTATTATTTGATTTAAAGTTAAGATAATTGAGAAAATACTAAAAGAATTCAAGATAATTTAAATCTCTTATTTGGTCTATATTAAAAAGTATTAGGATTACTTGTATGCTTATCATGTACTTATAAAAATTTCACAAATTTGACTCATATTTTAAAAATAAAACTGCTATTAAAAGAAGCTTACTTCATGTAGCGATAAACAAGGCTGAGTCTACAAACATTAAATTTAAAAAATAAATTCATTAGATGACCATCGAGTTTTCTTTGACATCTTCGTGATACAAAAATGAAACTATTTCACCTGTAAAATACAAAACGTTCAAAAGTAAAAAATTAAATTCATTCATTCCGGAACTCAATTTACTTTCTACTCTCAATTTCCCCACAATTCTACATTTTCTTAAGCTTTCGCTCTAAACCCCTCTCCAAAAAGCAACCAAATCTAACATCAAACTCACCCACCCACCCCAAAATCACAGGTACTACTACGACAAGAACATAATGACGAAGGTGCACGGCAAGCGCTACGCCTACAAGTTCGACTTCCACGGTCTGATGATGGCCTGCCAGGCGCAGGCCGGCCTCGGCAGCAGCCTCGACAGTCCCGGCGGGCCCCGGACCGCACCACCGAGCCATCCCCATCACCATCACCCCCATCATCACCATCACCATCACCTCTACGCCAGCGGAGCTGCGACAACGGTTCACCAGCATCATCCGCCCCCGCCGCCGCCTCCGCCCCCGCACTACTGCTGGCCCTACCGCTACTCGCCGCCGACGTAATGGCGCGAGGCCCAAGGCTATGCGGTTGGCAGGAATTTTGGGAGGATTGAGGTTTTGGAAGAGAGAGGAGTGTGGTTGGCGATGCGGTTGGATTGTTTGGTAGAGTGATTACTGGATGGGTTATCGCGGGTTTATGCAGAGCGGATTTTTGTAGGTTGGGATGTAGCGGGATGTAAATGGATTGGTATTTTGTAGTTTGAATTATTGTCGGTGGGGAATTTTAGATGTAATTTATGAGTCATATTTTTGAAATGAATAGGATTCTACGTAAGTATAACATTTGCTTTTATTTTTCAATCTCGAAATTTTTTACAAAGTATTTTCCCATTGAAAAACCTTTAAAAATTCTTTGTTACAAAGTAAAATATTTTCTATTCTTTCATCTAGAAATTGACGGAATAGTTAAACTTTAAATTTAAAATTTTGGAATCTTGATTTCTTAAAACACTTGATTATTAATACTTCGTATATCGCAAATGATAATGTAAATCCACGATACGATTGCCGGATGTTACCTCTACTAAAAATAGCCACGATTAAATTAAACTCACTTAAATTTGTGGCATGATTTCATATACAAAAATCTGCTTTAAATATACCTGTGATAAACTATTCAGTTTTATCACGCAATTTATCACATATCCGCTTATCTGATGATAAACCCTGTTGAAAATAAAGACGATTAAAAACATTGTAGAAAGTATTACATCGAAGAATAATTTTAGATTAAAATAAAACTGTTAAATTTATTTTAATCGGCCCAATTGATTTCGAATCAACATTTATAATTTTTTCAATCGTTTTTAAAATATACCTCTTTTACTAGGCAATTTATACAGTTTTTTCAGAAGATCAAAATGATTTTTTTTGTAAAGTAGTAAATCTATTGATATGCATACTTTGTAAGTTGTCAAACTTTTGAATTTCCCCAATGTTGCTTTTCCTTTATTTATTACACATAATTACAAGCTTTTCAGAACATTTAAGAAGCTTATTATAGACAAAAAAAGAATTTAAAAATTTTTTTAATTTGAATTTGCAATAAAATTTTTTTTTGGTAATAGTACTCGCATTTCCCTTCAATTTTATATTAATATAACTTTATCAAAAATTTTTTAAGCAATTTTAAAGAAAAATGATTGTTTATCACAAACCTGTGAATTTCAAATTCAGTTTTGAGCAAACTAAAGTCTTGTCTTTCTAAAAAAATTTTCTAAAATTTCTATTCTAATATCCTCCCATCTATAGAGAATTTTAATAATTTACAAAAATCTGAACTTTATGAAATTTATGTAGTAGTTATTTATATTCTTAAATTTATTATATATATTTATGCCACTTTAACCTCAAAATCATAACTTTGAGATGATTTTTCGGCTCTCGTGGCATAAAATACGG
>UELX01004225.1:0-18981 GCA_900480035.1 Eupelmus urozonus
AATTGTGATGAAAATGATGACGAAATAAAAAAAAAAAAAAAAAAAAAAAATAATAGAAACCGGCGCTTGATTAATTTTATAATATAAGTAACATTTTACTTTAAATTTTAATTCATAGTATTAGTACATATTTTAATTTTTTATTAAAACATTGAAAAAAAATTATTTAGAGTCAAAGTAAAATGTTTATATCAAAATAATAGATAAATAAAACTGAAATTAAAAATATAAGTGATAAATGAAATAATTAAACAATTACATTTTGCCAATCAATAAATTCAACAATCTTCAACAGGTATTCAGCATAACCGTATTCAAGAGCACCGGCTACCGAGAACTATACACCTACAGGCGCACGAGCAAAGACTACTGGGCCGTCTGGGCACGCCAACTCGGTGCCTCGATTCAGCTGATACCTATCCTTATAATACCAGTAGTCGCAGTAATCCAGACCTGCCGATATCTCAACAGTGGACCGCCCGACATATTCGACGTGAGTATCATAACTCTTCGTCACTTCGCCGCGATAAATACGAGAGTTATGGAAAAATGCCGTCCATTCTCGCACTTATGTAAATGTTAGCTGTTCATTAGAAAATGTAGTCTTGGCATTTTTCGATAGCGTCCGATCGCGCGCTGTGTATTATTATTATTAAAATAAGTGTGTTAACAATGACGTTACTAACACTGATGAAATTATTCTCTCTGTTGCGTTGATGATTAGAGCGATCAGGTGGAGGTGAATGTAAGTCACTGCAATCAGTGCAATGGCGTAAGTGCTTTTCGAGTGATTAACAAAATTTTCAAACTAGAAACTTTCAACTCTCACGCGTTTGGCTTTTTTATCTCACTTTGTTTGAAATTGCACGAGTTTCGTCGTAGCGGAATGTAACCGATTTCTTTCAATTTACATCGACTTTCAATAGCGAAACAATTTCGTAACTACTGAGCTTTAATGTATGGATTGATTAACTTACATTACAGCTTATAGCAAACATTTACTTAACGCAGTTTTATTTGAAAAATATTGACTCACATTTAATAATCAACGCTTCATCTCCATAAGCTTAGTGCACGCGTTTCTTCAACATCAAGCTACAAATCATCTCCATCGCTAAAACAATACCATGACAATTTACACGATTAATTCTTTGCTTAGAGTATCATGGCTGAAAAATATGTTGTTGTCACGGTATCTCGCAAGACATCACGATGAGTCATTGATCGATAAGCACACCTCTCGATCATAATAAAGACAATTATTTTTAGACGCGAAATCGTTATAATGCTACTTGCAACACGATGATTCAAAAGTCCTGTTCGATGAAAGCTTATTCTTGCAAATATAATATTTAATTTTATGATCGATCGGTATGCTTTTAATCTTGAGCTTCTGTAGCATTTCTCCAGTGAATACCAAGTACCTGGATGTACTACTTTCAAACCACAATCAACGCAAAATTATACCAACCTGCACCACGACTCAATCGAGGCACAGAATAGGAAAAGAGCATACAGTCTCCACTTCTCCTATCCAGTGCCTCGATCCTCGCCCATCCACGCTCGCGCAAAAATCAAAACCATCACCCCTAGCCTCACTAACCATCTTCTCTCATCCACAGCGAATCCAGCTGCTCTACCGCCCATCCCTGGAGCCAGACGAGCACCGCGGCACGCAGACCCAGCTGATCTGCGGCAACGGCGCCGTGGGCCAGACCGGCGGCGCCGCCGGCCTCGTGTCCAGCACGACCGAGCTGCCCTTCGAGGATCCACCGCCGAAGTACACACCGCCGCCTAGCTACACCACCGCCACGGGGGCTCGCATCGCCAAGATGCTGAGGCAGAGTTTCAGGAGGAGCGTCAGGAGAATAGCTAATGTGCTGGGCGAGGGTGGGAGCGCGGCGAGGCAGAGGCCGGCTCTGCAGCAGCATCAACAGCAACAGCAGCAGCCGCCGCCGCCGGATTACGCGGCGGTGCTGGTTGAGATGAACCAGAGCGTCTCGTCGAGGGACGTGGCTATACATATCGCTGAGGTGAGTAATCGGAGGGTTTGGTTTTGTTTAAAGTTTTAAAGAAGTGAACTGGTTTTTAGATATTGTTGGATGGGAAATAGATTTTTGGCAGCGAATAGATTTTTATAGGTATGATTTATTTTAAATGTTGAAGGAATCAATTTTGAAAGTAATAAATAAGTCTACCAAAACAAAAAAAAAATTTGTACAGAGTGTTAATAAAAATATTTTCTCTGCATAGTTCACTGCAATTAGAATACTTATTCCTTTTCACTAGAAATATTGTAGAACAAATAGTTATTAGGATTATTATAATTACTGTGTGAAAAGAATACAGTAGTCTTACCAATCTCGGAACAATTTACTTTCAGTAGATAAAGTATGGGTCATGCAAGACTTGACAACACTATACTCCCTTTCATCAATAATCTCTATAAAAACAGAAATAATTTCTAAAAATTCACCTACTAAAAGGCCCTTATCATTCATTCACTAATCAACTAACTCTACAAAATATTAACCAACATAAAACCATTCTACCAGGTACGACCCGACGTAGCCGACACGAGGCCGCGCAGCTTACCACCTCAGCATCACCAGCAGCGTTCCAGCACCCTGGATCACCGCACCGCGGGCTACCGCAACGGTGGCGGCGGCATCGCCACAATAGAGCGCGGCCTGAACGCCCACCGAGGTCACTACACCGTCGATCGTAGCGCCGGGCGCAGGCCCTATAACAGCAGCAATCCCGGAGTAGGCGGGACCAGCTCGAACCTGACTGCCGCCGAGGTGGCGAACCTGCTGCGTAGCAGCATTCGCCGGGGGACACAGCGCACCCAGCAGACCCTCAGACGCAGCTTCCATCATCATGATTCTGGTTGGTTGAAAGGGCTTTCGTTTTAAATAGATGGATTTGTCTGAGTGATTGTTTTTTATTTTTATGATGAGATATTTGACTTGTATTTGAGTTAATAATATTTTTCTTCGTGAATATCCCTACTAAAAATATGATTTTTTTGAAAAATTTATTATTTATTGTGAATAGTAGTAATTTTATTTATATTTAAACATTTTATTAGCCAATTGTTCAGTTCAAGATAAATTTTCAAATTATATTGTGATTGCACAACAATTGATAATCCTTTGCAAGGCCGCGCGATGCATTTAGATTCCACTTGACAGCTGAATTAATTAGAGCCTTGAGAAGGGTAAGCGATTGCGGTGCAATCGTAAGGTAATCGAAGCCCTCTAGTAAAACAATCTGAAATTCTATCAAGCTTCTGTTCACGAAACGTTCACTCGATGTTTATTTATTAACAAATACAACTACATATAAACATCAATTATTCAGTGAAAGTACTTCAACTACTCCTCAGCATCGAAAATATTTTTAGCTAACTAATCAATTTTTTATACTTCAGCGTGCGCGGGCAGCGGCGTCGCAGCGGAGCCCCAGAGCGCAGCCTCGGTGGAAAACCTGGTGGAGGCGGCGGCGCCGATCGGCCAGGACTCGCTGGTGGCCGTGCCGCCAAAGCCGGCCACCCACGCAACTCTAGTCCCGAGCGAGACGACGACGACGACGACGACGACAACCACGACGACCAGGCAGGAGGACGAGGAGGCGCTGGACGTCAAGAAGACTGCGGACGAAATGGAGAGCTCCGTTTCTGTGATATAGACTGGCTTTGTAACCCCTCTTCTAATCTCCGCGCGCGCGGGGATAGCTGTCGATTAATCGTGTGTCTGTGTACATATTGTCATTTTTTTTTCCTTTTCGTTTCTGGAGGGTGGAGATTCGGGGCTCGGCGCTGCAGTGATTGCGATGAGTTTTTTTGGGTGCGAGGAAGCGAGGTATTTTGGAAATAGTTTGCGAATAATGGATAAGCAATTGTGTAAAGTTAAAGGTCTATTAGGCTTTTTTCTATTACATGCTTAAGAACATATTAATTTTGAACGAAGAAAAGACTTAATCATGAAGTTGCTAGATTTATAATTTTTCATTTTTTGAAAAACAATTATACGAGTGAAATTTGTTTGCTCCTTGATTGTCAGTGCCGACCCTCGAATCAAAAAGTGTATTCTAACTCTAGTGACATTCCCCGTAGAGTTCTCCATTATCAAGACTCGGAGGGATGCATCCCGCGTCCGCTGCGTGAGTCCCTGCGTTCATTTTTACTGTAAAAAGAAAAAGATTCGAGCGCGCGCGCTGCTTAGGCATTATTATTATACGTTAACGATGAACTGCACACTGCTGATATGCAGCGTTTTTCTGTTGCGATCCGAGGCGCTTTGTAACTGACGGCTAGACTCGAACTTCTAATTTTTAACGAAGAAAAAGTCAGTAATTGTAAGTGTTTTACGTTTGTACTGTCGTAACCGCTTATTTATAACATTCGAACTGTTGATATAACGATAGGAAGTAATTGTCAACGATTATTGTGTAGGTAATTATAATCCTTATTTGCTTGGATTAATATGATTATGATAAATGTACAGTTATTTTAAATAATCCAAGTTAGCAGCAAGAGACCGAAAAGAATCATGCTTAGTTTTAATTAAGACTTAAAAAATAGTATATTTCATGGCACAATAAATTTAAAAAAGTGCAAAGACGAGCACAAAAAGTTCTTCAAGATCTCTATTCTACTTAAATTTTCATTATCAACGATGCATATGTCCCTTTGACTAATGATTATTTTTTATGGACTGCAATAAAGAAGCAAAGTGATAATTTACCGTATTTCAAAAAATTACTGCACACAAAATGTAATATTAAATTCTGTACATTTTTCTAATAAAGTGCGAAAGGCAATGTCAAACAAACATGAGTTTTGTACGCGTGTTCAGTGGCATTTACCGTTGCGATTGCGTCTCTTTCGTCGCTCAACGAAACAGTGCCAGCGACTTCATGTTCATGTAATATAAAAAGCTTCTCGATAAAACACCTGTGAACTGTAAATATGTTTAGTATTCTTGACGTTTAATATAGGATAAATTAGATGAATTATCTATCGTTTCATTTCATTAGTGTGTATTTTATTTATGAACGTCATTTGTTCGTTTGATTCCGCAAGTGCTTAGTCTGACTAATGTGTCAATGTTTATGAGAGTAGACACTAGACTAATTATTTATAAGTTTTTTGTATCTTCTTAGCGCATGTACACTTTTTTGTGAAATAACGTTTAATATTATTTAATAAATAATTATGAGTTAAGACGCTTATATTTATTAATTTAAACTGTATTTCAAAAAACAATTTTAATGTACTGTATCATAAATTTGATGATTTTGTATTTCAAACATGTGGATAATTTTTTTTCAATCTTTGCTCATTTCTTATTAAAATATAAAATTTATAAATAATTAGTGTCGCTTGACCTTATACCAATGTCCTCTGATACTCTGACAAGCTATTTACGTAAGCTGTGTATAAAAAAAATTAAATCCTTAAATGCATTGATTGTTATAATAAATATTATCCATGGACCATAATAAAGTTTTTATGTTCTTTTGTAAATGGAAAGTTTTTATTTTTTCCCAAAATTCTATTTTTTAAGTAAATACAAAAATGTATTTATATCTAGGCTACTTTTGATTCTAAAGTAATTTTTGAAGATTATAGCAAGTAATTACCTTCAAATTAATTTTTATATTCTCTATAATTCCATTAGTTAATTTACTTGATAATCAAAAGTTCTGTTTAATAGTTGTAACAGGATACAGTTAAAATAATAAATCCTCTTTTTATAATAAAATGTTTTTATTAATTTATTTATACACGTTCACTCCTCTTGACTTCCTTAACTTGGAGACCTAAAATTAAAAATTTAAATTAATTACACTGTATAATTATATTGGGCTTTTAATTTTTGATACTAATTTTTATATTTATGAAATTACCTGGAGGAAGAGACTGCTTCAGCTTTTCTGCCTTTTCTTTGTCAGTAATAACGAGGGTGTACAAGAACCTGGAGCAACGCACCTTGAACTTGACATTGTCAGCATTCTTCTTTATTTTGACAGCTGTAAATAATACAAAAAAATATTAAATTTTATGTTTGATAATTTTTACAAGATTTTAGAAACAAAATATCTGAACATTATAATTAAAGTAAAATTTATATAAACAGTACAAACTTTTTAACTGCTCTTAAATAGTATCATGAACAATAAATTTTGATATAAAAGAATAAAATAATAAATAATCTCAAATTAAATTGTTATAGAATTTACATAATTATTTTATATTTAATGTGTACAAAAATTATTTAGATTAAATAGATTTTTTCAAATAGTAATGATTTTCTTCTAAATTAGTTTTAAGTAATATGCATTTAATACTTTCATTGAAACATATGTTTTTTTAAACAATCTAATATATATAAACTAGTAAGATCCATAAATTTTTGTATAGAATCAATGTTCAATGTTTGGATATTACTTTTTAATTCTATATTAAATTGTTAAATAAAAAAATAAGTAATTAGTGTATTTAGGATACTATTAACATTGAAATAATAAAGCTACATATAAAACAAAACGTAAAACAATAAGGTAATGCAGTACTCGTTTTTGATTATATACAAACATATAATATAAATTATATTATTCTTGTTCATTAATTTATATAATCTTGCTTTATAACTTTTCATAATTTTCCTTTTAGTATATACGTTAGTGAATTTAGGTAAAATTCAATTAAAAATAAAATAAATATTTTACTCACACTTAGCATCCTTCCTGCGGGCCTTCAGGAGGAAGTCCTTGATTTCTTTGATTTCCCTAGGCTGAAAACAATTTAGATCATCAATGACCAGATTTGTTTGAATATTATTGATTAAAGATTCAATTACTTGATAAATGAAACACTAATAACTTTATAATTTAATCTACATGAATCAAAAATTAATTATAGGTTATGTCACTACAGCAGCTTGAATAAACCTTCAAAACAGTACCACCAAATTCCATAATTTCACAAATCCACAAATTCTCGACCAAAATCAATTCAATACAAATAAACAAATTGAAAAAAACATTAAAAACAATAATTGAAACTCACCATCGTGTATTCGGAGCGTAGATCGATGAGTCGGACCTGAAACACAACAAAAAAAATACACTGGTTACACTTTGTTTCCACAAAAACGAAAATCACAGTAATATCGTTCGATATCAGCGGCAATTCTCTATTAATTTAATTTTACCCAAAATTACGGGATTTTTCGGATTAAAACGGAATAAAAATTAATTTTTGCGAGAAAGGCTCACCTCACGTCACCACGTCAATTCTGAAGAAAAGAAAGAGCTCCATCTGCCGTCTGCAAGCTGCTCTTACCGCCGAGGTCAAATCAGCTGCTGCGATTATTTACAACGAAATTCGAATTTAAAGCGATCGATTGAAAATCGCGAATTTAGTCTTTTAAAATGAGTTGGAATCGAATCGTAAATTTTTAAGACTAAAAGTGATAATTTTTTCGAAAGTTTAATTTTTTTTTGAATAAACGAGCGCAGTTAGATATTTTCAGGTCAGTTCCTTTAGCCGCAGAGTGCAGTATTCGCTGTCTCTTTCCAATTCATTCACGGGCGTGGATACTGGAGTCATCAGCCGGTAAGTGCGAGGAAGACAGTTAGATAGTAAATAGTAAGAGTTGAACAAGGATAGACGCTCTCCTTGGAACAGACCCGAGTGAATCACGATAACATGTATATATGGTAGATATTCGTGTATCCCCATAACCTCACGTCATCATGCAATATCGCAGAGTGTCTTAAAGTTAAACAAATTAATTATTTAAAAGTACGGCGGCCGTTAAGTTCGCGATTTTCGTCAAACGGATCTTGGTAAGATTCTGTGCCATTGCCAAATAGCGCCGGAACCGCTTGAAAATGACGGAAGTTTATAATTTGGGACTTGATGCTGTCACTTGTCATGTTTGGAATGAGGGCCACACAGAAATTGCACTGTGTCCCAACAATAATGAAGTGCATGTTTACAAGCAAGATGGATCGAGCTGGAAGCTCTCGGAGGTTCTGCAGGAGCATGACCAGAGAATCATGGGCATTGACTGGGCACCAAAGACGAATCGCATAGTGACTTGTGCGGCTGATAAAAATGCCTATGTATGGACTCAGAACGAGGAGGGAAAGTGGACACCGTCCTGGGTGCTGTTGAGAACAAATAGAGCTGCCACGTGCGTTAAGTGGTCGCCAAAGGAAGACAAGCTGGCTGTTGGTTCGGGAGATCGAGTGATATCTGTTTGTTACTTTGCTTCGGAGAATAACTGGTGGGTATCAAAGCATATAAAGAAGCCTCTGCGATCTACTGTGACTGCGATTGATTGGCATCCCGATAACAAAATCCTAGCTGCTGGATCGACTGATTATAAAATAAGAGTATTTAGTGCGTACATAAGAGACGTTGATCGTAATGCAAGTGAGAGTTCCTGGGGAAATAGTTCAACTCTGGGAGCATTGTTCAGTGAATTTTCCAATTCACAAAATGGAGGAGGATGGGTGCACGACGTGGCTTTCAGTTCTTGCGGTACCAAAATCTGTTGGGTTGGACACAACTCATCGATTTGCATTGCAGACTCTCTAAAAGGAAATGCTGTTACTCGACTTTTCACAGAATACTTACCATTCCTTCGATGTGTTTGGCTTGATAATAGCTTTATTATCGCTGCTGGCCACGACTGCATGCCAATGGTGTACAAAGTTGATGAGTCTGGTAAATTAAGCTTTGCAGCTAAGCTTGATAATACTCAAAAGAAAGAAGCTGCTGGTCTCACGGCAATGAGGAAATTCCAGTCACTCGATAGGCAAGCAAGAACAGAAATCAACGACAGTGCGCTTGACAGCATTCATCAAAACACAATAACTTGTATTAGGAAACTATCGAAATCAAAATTTAGCACAAGCAGTCTTGATGGTCTGTTAGTTGTTTGGGATATTAAGACTCCAGAATTGATGATGAACTCAATGAGGATTAATTAATTAATTCAGTTACTAAGATCAACAATAAAATTATGTGACCATAGAATAATTTCATTATTCAATTAAAATAATAAAATGTATTTACATAATTTAATAAACAAAGTGGTATTGTTTAGATTACTTCATTTACTGTTAAATTTTTAAATGAGAAATATTATTCTCTTTATATGTCAGCAAGCAATTATATTGACAGTATTGAAATATATATTATTTTGCAATTGTTACTATGCGCTGTTCGTATACTTTGTATTAATCTTTTGTATAAAGGGCTTAGGCTCACAAATAAAAATAAAATAAATTAAAAATCTATTAATTATTTTCATCTGTAAATCATTTAATACCTATAATCTATTTAATGTATCTATATAATGTATGAATTAATTTTTAGAAAATAATGCAGAATGAAAGGATTCAAAATTATCATTGAAAATAAATTCTTGTTTACTTTTTAGTTATTCATAATTTATTATAAATAATATTTATTATAAATAATTTTAGAATTTTTATATTCATGTTCTTGATTTAAATTTTTTTATTGTAAGCAAAACTTGATTTTAATTAATGTGACAATTTATGAACTATTCTAATTAATTAATTAATTTAACAATTTTTTAATTTATTTTTTATAACGGAAGTGTAATAGAAAATTTTATTTTATAAACTTTAAATGCTTTATCTTTAAAAGTTCTTATCTTATTTGATTAAGAATAATCTGAGTTACAGGATGAGTAAGTCATTGGTATGTCACACAAAAATAAATAGTTTTTTTTATAAACTAAATTTGTAATGTATTGTAAGCAAAAACGATAATGATTGATTGATTAATCAATGGAAAAGAATAATACGAACTAATACTAAAATACATTATTTCAGATTGGATAGTAACAAATTTTGTAAAGAATGGCATAAATTGATACGAATATTTTCTTTGTATATTTTTAAGGGCATTTATTTCGAAAATTTATATATTACAATATCCAATTAATATTTTATACAAAATTTGTTTGAGTGTATGATAAAAAATATATTTATATTTATAGTCATGTAACTTTTTCTATCTACTTTCTAATACTTACGTAATGTATTTATTTTTAAAATTCGTAAAAGTATTGGTTTTTATTTATTACTATGTTCATATGATCATTTAGTCCTTATTGCAGAATTCATCGAAGAAGTATCGTGACTGTAAGCTCTAGCAGCGTTCATTGTTAATCGTCTGTTTCGGTAGCGATATTGATCACTGCTCTCTTCCTTCGTTGTGTTTTCCTCTTTCCTAAAACGATTATCAGTTAATAATTTTTAATTTTTTTCATGTACGTAATGCTGAATTAAATAATTTTAACCACGTGATTAAAATAATGTATGTATATAAAATAAAATCTGTTTACCGAAATACAGAGTTATTAATAAATACTTATGAGGTCCCTAAACTTATAACTTTATGTGAAAAAATATCTCTAAAAGTATGTGGGGCTCTTTGAGGCATCCTTTATTTTCGCCCCTTTGCGAACTTGCGTCCTTAATAACATCTTTTTGTTTTTTATAATCGGTAGCTATCGATTTAAATTATATTAGTAGACTAAAAAACTATGTTAAAACCGATTTACATTTTAATTGGTTTTAATTGATTAATTTTTGAAAAAATATAAGGCAAAGAATAAAAAACAATAAAATAATAATCAAAAATATACCAACCTTTTGAAATAAGATTTCCCAGCGAGGAGTAAAGCAGCTGCCACTCCCAAAAACAGAACTCCGAAAACAATCCCAATGATAAGAGCCACGCTTATTTCCGCATCTATCAACCAACAGAAAAAATGACTTAAATTCGCTAAAAAGAAAACATAATAAATACTAGCTGTACCTGTTTTGACAGTGATGGGCGCGGAGTCAGTGTAGCCACCATCAGTAAACGCCCTCATTCTCACCTCGTACCAGGTATCAGGTTTGAGCGGACCATTGCAGTAAAGTCGGCTCTTCGTTACCAGAGAGTTGCATGTCTCGTCCTCGCCGACCTGGACCTTTGCCGCTTTAATGCTGCCGTAATCAAGGATGTAGTTCGCTGTAAGGAGGATTCGAACGTGCACATGGGTTCGATAAGTAATTTAAGGGGATTTTTGATTCTTCAAGTTATCAACATACAGAGGTTCATATTATTGATTTTGATTTTATTCGAAACAAGATTTACTAACGGTATAAAAATCGAAAAAAAGATATTCCATCAAGTATCTATGTAAATCAAAATCACAAGACTTACGGTAGGGCGTCCAGTTGGGCTCGGAAGCCTGATACGGTATTGTGAAATCCGCCTCCTTAGACTCCTTCCAGGACGATATATTAGGCCAACCATTGGCTTGAAGATCAAATCGAATACTGGCACTTTTGTACGGGAATCCCCGCTTCGAGATGATAATAGCGTAGCACTTGATCTTGCCATTAATATCAGGGAACAGCGGCAAAAGCACCTCAAAGGAGGTTGAAGTACGTGGAATTCGGCTCGGGTCCAGAGTTATCGACCGCAGGTATTCAGTCGTTGGTTTTGGTGGGACTAGACAAAATATAAGCGAGTATAGGTAGGATGGAACTTTTTTTTAATGAATCTATGTCAGCAACTTACTCCCATCGGGATATATGACGATGTACTTGTAGATTTCTCCCCGCGAATCCGTGAGCACCGAAGTTACTTCAAACCTGTACAGGTATTGCGGTCTTAGTTCGCCTAGATTTATGGAGAAAACTTCGTCTTTTTTGAAGTCTGAATCGACGTAAACAACGGCGCCAATACTGTGATTTGTAGCACACTTTTTACTGCCGTAGACTGAGATATCGAAGTATTGCAGTTCGCCTCGTAGAGAACAAGGCAATTGCCACGATAATATCGTCTCCAGAACGTTCGGGTTTTTCTTTGTGGGCTTAGTCTCGTATTTGAAGTTCGTGATCTTGTCAGGAACTGGATGTAATTGAAACTTTGAAATTATTATAATTAAAATATTTAAATTGGTTTATGTCAAAAAGGGAGTCCATATACACACAGATGAGTTTCGTTTTATCTCATGAATCAATTCATATTGTATAATGAAAGATTAACCAAATTGAAATCAATCAAGTCAACTTTCGTAAATAATTATAAATATTGTTTTTGTTAGAAAATTGTACAATAATTTAAAGTCATACATTTTAAAAATCTCTTTTAAACAAACCGTTACTCTAAATCATCTTTCCATCACATATTCAATAATTACAACTATCACCTCCTTTAGCATGACTGCTGAAGACGATCTGCTTGCTCGCAGGACCCCAACCTCCAGCCGTCCTGGCCTCGATGTAAGCGGTATACTCCGAAAATCCTTCTCCGTTAGTCCAGGTGTAATTATTATGAATCGGCATGATGTTATCTATGACGCGGCTTCGCTGGACCTTGCAAGCCGATGGCACTGGATAAAGCGGCTTCCAGGACACTGTCAGTCTGTACCTCTTCAGATGACCTGGCATCGAATTTGGCGCCTCCCAGGAGAACGTGAAGTTCGTGTCGTCTAGTAACTTGAACTTTTCGGGCTCTGATGGTACTGTAAGGCAGGAAATTGAGCCAAGCATAATTTTAATGTGATCGATGGTAAACATTGAAATATTTACCATCTTCCTTGGTGAGCATAGGCACGGGAAAGCTCCAGGAACTGTTACCGGCCACGTTGACGGTCCAGCTTTTGCAGAAGTAGTTGGTGTACGGGCTGAGATTGGCTACCGTCATCGGCAGATTTTTGGGGATTTCATTGTTACGTACTGTGTAAATGGCTTTGCCGGACTCTTTGATCGGGTAACCGTAGCCATCGGAATAGGAGTAGAAGCACTCGCTCACTACGGATTCGATGGAGCAATTGTTGTTCGGGTCACGGACGTTCCAGATGAGCATTATTGTCGTCCGGGTGCTTGACACAGCTGGCCAGCCGATCACGCCGTTGCTAAGTTTTGGAGGGTTGCTTACTGTAATGGGTTAGCGGAGGTTGGTGATTTGGATATTGATTGGGAGGATGCATTGCAATAATTTTGCGGAATATACAAAATCAATATTGTCCATTGTGTTAAATCAGTGCCGTTATATAAACGTATTAATTTAATTTCTATTTACATTAGAAGATCATAGCTATAATCAGACCTTTATCCGGCGTGGGTTTCGACTGGATCGTGGACGCCAAACCATCCCCACCGTCCAGATCGATAGCCTTGACCTCGACTAAGTAAGACGCACAGGCGTACAAGGGCTTAGCGACGAAGCTCGTATAGTCAGTCGTTTCAGAAAAACTGTGCCTTTTCCCGTAAATCTCGGAAGTAAGATTTACTTTGTAGGTCTTGATGCAGGCACCTCCTGTGGGTTTTTTCCAGGATATGAACAATGACGGAATACCGTGTTCGTCGGTCGGATCTGCCGTTAAAATTAAAGGCGGACCAGGCTCTGAAAATATTTAGTTATACTTTTTATTGTGAAATATTAATTTTGGTGTAGGTCACAACATGTATATATGATATAATCTGAAATGTTTTTAAACTTACGCGTTTTAGAAGTCTTGCCTGTGATTTCTTTTGGTTCACCAGGTATTGGAGTCACTGTTATCTTGTACTCGCTGCAGGACTCCAATCCATTTATAGTATAATAATTTATTGAGTCTGGAAAGCTACCATTGAAGCTCCCTTCGGCTTGATTGTTTTTGGACCATTCTATGAGATATGAAGTGGCATTTTCGTTATCAACGACCCATTTTATAGTTAACGAAGCTGCAGCGGCTTTGGTTACTCGCAAGTCTTTGATGATCGTATCTGTTTTTAATAAAGCTGTTAATTTTGATAAATGAGGGAAAAAATTTTGAAAGTAGCTGATTTTGACCATTAAGGTTACCATCGACATCAGTGTAAACAGACTCTAAATCCTTAAATAGATTATTCTTAAAATCGATAACGCTTTCTGACAATTCATTCTGTCTTCCGTTCTTCATTTTCTCACCAATACCGTTTTCGCGAATTAAATTTCCTAAAATAAAAATATATTTAGTTAAAATTATAAATTTGTAGAAATAATGCACATTTTTAAAATTTAAAAAATTTAAAATTAAGAATGTGAAAGTACTGACAATTTGAAAAATATAAGATATAAAATAGTATATAGAGTAGAATTTTTTGTAAAAAATTCTATCAAAAGTGGTTATATTTCAACTTATATTAATTACCTGAATCATCAAAATGAAATTGATTATCTTCTACCGAAGTCTCATTAAAGTATAGATATTTGTTCCATTCGTCGCCTTTACAAAACAAGTAGAAAATTTTCAAAAAAAGTACTACAATATGTAATTTGTTTTTTAACATCATTGTTTTTTGTATTTAGTAAATGAAAACACTGAATTAACAATTTTACAATGGTAGGCAGTTTGTATAAAGGATGTTTTATTTAAAAGAAAAAAATTTTTTTATAAGAAAATTATTTTTGCACATTTATTTAGATTTGACTGGTCAAATTTTACTCGCCGAAATTCAAAATGCTATAATTATAATAAAAAAAGAATAACTTTTGATGCACCTTTCCCGCGGTTCAAAATAAAATGAGCTTGCAGTACATTGTGACATCATCCTTACCAGATAAAAACACTTTTAGCACTTAAAAGCTAGTTCATATCTAGTGGTCTTTGCCATGGCCACACCACGATATCGCTGATAAGACTTCGCCAAAGCTTTTTCTATGTACGTAATTTGGTAAGCTAAATTAAAATTGATTATATACACCAATATTGTTAATCAATTTTTCATCGTAAACTCATATTGAGTAATATTTTCAGTAAAAAGTTTATGGACTTGTCACCATCCGTAAGAAAATGAAACTTGGAAATGCTGTCTTCGTATAAAAATAGAGGTACACAAACATCATTTATATTTTTAAGTAGATATTTTATTTTAAAATATAATTCTTATATTTTGTCTTTATTTTACACTTCTGATATTAATTTTTTTCTTTTTTCTAATACAATTGTCGGCAACAACCCGTACGATGAAAAAATAAATAAGCTCAAAAGCAGTCATAAGACTGAAACCAACGAACAGGCCTAGCAAACCTCCGAATGACGCTGGAATCAACATTGAAGAATGTTAGAGTATTATTTTGTTTTTGTCTTCTATACTTATAATAATGCGTTTTTACCGAACAGGTTTATCCAATTGTAGTATATATCTCGGCGATACTGCATGGATACCAAGTCGATGAAGAAGACGTTAATAAGACTAAAGTTTTTAGCATCAACAGATTTACTGAAAAATAAAACAATTAAGACAAATTTAGCATAAACTCAGAATCGAGTTTAGAAGAAAGAAGATTAACAAACGACACGAACAAAAAATTTTTATCGCTGTAAAATTTGTCCTTGTCCAGGATACCATGGGTGCTGTCAACCGGGTAGCGATAGACAGTGCAGTCCAGTAGACAGCCGCAAGGTCGGTTCATAATGTCGATATCTACATCCGGTAGATCGGCGCTGTTTACTTGCATACCAGGCCAAGAGGTATCGTAAGCAGCTGTGGAGAATTTCATCTGTGAGATTTATTGGCAAGGTTTATGACGAGAGCGTTTTTATGTATGCTTACTTCGAATATCTGCTAAACATTTGACATCCCTCAGGTTGCATTCCCGAGAGCCTGAAATTATTTACCATTTACAAAAAATAATATATGGGTATACCAAGGTAAAATCATACTCGAGTGCGGTAGCAAATTTGGTAATTATGATAAAAAAGAGGCAAAAGTACCATTCTGAGGCAGATAATAAGGGATGCAGCCACACTTGTCCAGTATAGTCTTTGCCCTGCATTCATTCAAACAATTGACGTACGAGTACTTGGTCCAGGTGAAGTTGTTGAGCGAGGTACGCAGCGTCTTGGGCAGTTCATTCTTATTGAAAATGCAGTCTCGGACTTTAACGGACAAAGCTCGGACACCAGGGGTTGAGTAGGTTTCCTCGGGGGTCACACCCAGGAAAGCCTGAACACCCAGACCAACCAGCTTGAACTCGGAACTCCGGTCCGGATAGTTGTAGGGATAGTGCAGCATGACCTGAAGAATTTGATGGGTTTGTGGCATTCAAGGGCAAGGGATGAAAATAGCATTGAGGTATACCTTGACTCCATATGAGCCGTATAGGCTTGAAAAGTAATCCTCCGGTTCGGGGTCCACTAATATGGTCAGTCCGGTTTGGTAGCCACAGGCGGTCAGCCTCTTCGGTTCTCTAAAAGTGCATTACTTGTAAAAAAAAAAGTATCTATTTGTGATAAAGTAAGAAAGTTCAACGAACGGTTTGCGAATTTTATTTTCGGTATTGAAGTAGTTGAAGCTGCAGCAGAAACCATCGCGCGATGCACTTTCCTCGAACATTTCGTGACAAGGTGTGGAGTTACCCTTCCATTTGCAGGTTTTCAGAAGACTAGAGCAATCTTGTCTTACCTAAAATTTGTCCATAAGGCGACTTCGGAGGTTAAGTTAGGTTTTATTTCGTAATTTACAAACTACGCTTTTAAATTACAAAATTTTTTGGATATTTAAGTTTTCCACCATTCTGCTGGCCTCAAAGAATGGTGGTAGATTAAAAAATGCTAAGAATTTTGTAAATCAAAAGCGTATTTTGTAAACTACGAAATGAGACCTATAGCATAACTTCCGTAGTCATCAGCGAAATTTTGGATATAGCTTTTGTTGAAAGGATTATTTACCATTCTCATAACGTAAGAGATGGAGAAGTTGTTGGCGTCAAAAACATCCTGGAGCGTGGAGAGATTAGTTTGCACGTCGTAATCGAAGACTCCAGGATCCAGCATCTCAATAAGCAAACGCATATCGCCAAGCAGATATTCACGCTCTTCGTTGTCCGATAGTGTACTAAGGATTTTTATGATCGATATTTATTTTATATCATCGTAAATATAATTTCGATAATCTATTTCCTTATCATAAAGCTATGTGTAAGCAGAATCCAATTACAAACTCACAGATTGTTGATGAATTCCCGGGCTTTGTTAAGCGAGATCTGATTGTTGTTGCAGATGGTGACGGCTGGAAAAGGGTAGTTCCAGATGCCATGATGCGTCGATTCGATGACGGTTAGAGTCGAGTGCGCTGAATTATAGTCCCAGGCGATCCGCATAAATACCAGGGAACAGCATAGGGATGATAGGACTATAGCGCCCCATATTATCCTTTCGTGAAAAAGTAATGATATGCTTGATATTGAAGGCTACTTTTTATAAGGACATATTTCAGAAACGCGTTTAAGAGAGGCTTATAACGTACGTCTGAGCAATCTTGATACGTCTTTATTAAATTAGTATCTGGAGTACGTTCTTGTCAATATTAACTATCAATATAAACGTGATGAAATTAAAGGCATTGGAGTTAAACAGAGTAGTAGATTTGGATTGGGAGAAAAATATAAGAATTTAATGAGTCAGTAAACTTGCGTGTTCCTCGAAAGTAGCTTTTTTATTTCACCTAGTGTCAGTCAAATACGTTTTTTTTTTGCAGAGGTGAAAATAAATACCGAAACTCGAGAAAGTTAGGTAAATAATTTTTTTTAACCATGCATAATATTTCTTCTTTGGATTATTCATAATATACTATATATAATTTATTCAAATTTTATTAAATTTTCTATTTGAAAATTGATTTATAGAATTGTATACTAAAAATGTTTGATAATACTAATAATATTATTTGATTTGTGAGGTCACATATAACTTTATTATTTTTTTAATACTAATAACAAGAATCATTTGTAAAAGAAATAACAGCCTGAAAATTTTGCATTTACCTTTCCGTTTTGGTGCGATTACTTTGCACGATGTATTTATAGCCATGCAAGCCTGTCGCTAAACAAAAATCTATCGCTTGTGTTTTAACAACGTTCAGCCAGCCCTGGCTACTTCTTTTTTTAACGATCGGTACCGGACCCGCTTCGACTTTCATATTTATAAATTCTTTTTTTTTTGTGCAATTACGAAATCACATAATGGTTATTTTGAAAGCGAGTTTATAAAGAACCAATTATAAAAATACTTCAACTCCAAATATTTAAATAGTTTTAAAAATTTACGTTTGGCAAATTGTATCTACACGAAGAATTTGAATCATTATTTATTACAAACCAATTTATTAAATTACTCAATTTTAGATAAATATTTGTTCTTCTACATACTCATCCTACTTTCAACCCCATACTAAAATTATACAATTCTTTCAACAAACTCACTACAACATTCTCTTCAAACCTAAAAAAACCTGCCAATTCCTTTCTCTAATCAGACACCACACCGGCCCGACGGACGAAATAAACTGAAAAATTAGCTGTCGCGAGTAACGCGCGGAGCTTACCTGTGGGCGCGTGATTGCTCATAAAACATTCAGCGAGTCCTTCCGACGCGCTCGTCGTCATTTTCACGCGCTCCGTTAAGAGGACGTTTATTATTTTCGATCGAAATCGAGGCGGAATCACGCGACGCGGTGTGTTGGTTGGGGATAAAGATTTTTTTTTTAAATAGTTTATGGGAATTTGTGTTTTGGCGGGGGGAGCTTTTTATTGTGTGAACGCGATTGTATTGTTTGTTGTGTGCGAGTTGATATTATATTATCGTTGGTGTAATATTAATGTTATTTATGTGTAGAGGTAGAATGTGTGAATGAAGTCAATTTTGAATTTAAGGAAGTCTGAGCTGTTTTAAATTTTTAAAATAGAGATTTGAATTGTTTCTTTTTAAACAAATGAATTGAAGGAAGCTGAGCTTTTTTAAAAGTTTTTGAGATTTCGGCGTAGAAGAAGTGCCAATCCAGTATTTCAATTGATCAAAAAACTTGAGTTATAAATATATTCATGTTAGTTTTAGACAATATTGGATAAAGATACCACTCTTTAAAAATAAATAAATCAGGCTAGAGAAACTGCACATAAAT
>UELX01004226.1:0-18979 GCA_900480035.1 Eupelmus urozonus
GAATATAATGTTGATGTGTACAGTGCATGCGAGCGTGTGTGTGTATGAGCAAAATTTTCAATAACGATTTCGTGCCAGTAGATGAAGACGGGATTGGTAAGACTGCGCTCAATTAGCTAAATTTGAAAAGCAAAACCTCAAAAAAAAGATAGCGTATTAATGATTTATTAGGTATGTACATTTCTGCTTTTTAAGTTTCGATTACTACAGCAATCTCTACTTTAATAGATTGTAGAAATATTTTAGAAAAATTCAGTTAAGCAGGGCGCTTTATCATTCAATTATTTGGGGCGCAGCTGCACGATGTTTAGGGCAGAAATGCATTTATAAAATACGAAAAGTCTTGAGAATATTTTTTTTATAGGTTTTCGTTAAAAATTTAAATAAAAAACTTTCACTCGATGATACAAGCTTTTCCTTTTTTATTTTATCTCAAGATTTTAATCTCAATTTCAAGATCAACCTACTAAAAAAATCTTTAATATTTTTAGGCAGCAATTGAATAATAATTATGGACTTGTAAATTTCATAAAATCATGTAGTTAATATGAAAAACATACTTGGAATTTAAAAAGTAGCTTTTTTACAAATCGGGTTTGGCTGCCTTTCTTAGAAAATATTTGAATTATTGAATTTAACTTTTCAAAGGGCAAGGGCAATGTTGTTAAAAAACAACAATACTTATACGTAAAACATACAGATATATAAACGATATTTGATGCGTTTAATTTTGCCTCGGAACGAATGAAATATGTATATATATAGCTCACCAGAAGCACTGACGATTCGAAGAACCAAGCAAGTTCCCTCTCTTGCAGCGAATAGATAACTCGGCTGGTAAGCTGCACTGCGGCCGAAAAGGTCGTTATATTTTGAGCAACCTAACCTCACACGCAGATATTCCCGGCGGCACATGTACTGAATCAGCCGCGACGACGACGTGCGCGAAACCAAGTACACTGCGCGCCCCACGGAGCCAAGGTGCAAAATAACAACGTGTGCTAAAGAATTACATCAGACACGTTGCAGCAGCCGGTGAACAATCCTGTACTGTTAGAAAGTCTGTTCCGAAATGGACGAGAAACTGCCGGAGTCTATAAATTTTCCTCTCGAGGAGCAGACGATTATAGAATTCTGGAAGAAAATCGATGTCTTCAAAAACTGTTTGAAACAGTCGAAAGGTAAACCGCGTTACTCCTTTTATGATGGGCCACCTTTTGCCACTGGTCTGCCCCATTATGGTCATCTGTTGGCTGGTACTATCAAGGATATTGTTACCAGGTAATGTTTATTCCGCTATATTTTAATTAAATTTTAACTGTGTGAAAATATGAAAAATACAATTATTTACAAAATAAATTTAACTTTTCTTACTAAATTCTCTTTGTTAAATTGACAAAAGAATTATATTAGCATTAAATGAAAATTTTGTAACTTTTACCACATAAAGTTAAGAATTTTTTAAATACTTTTTAACAGGTATGCTCACCAAAGAGGTTTTCATGTTGAGCGAAGGTTTGGCTGGGATACGCATGGTTTGCCAGTAGAATTTGAGATTGACAAAGCTTTAAATATCAAAGGTCCAGAAGATGTAATGAAAATTGGCATAGCAAATTATAACAAGGAATGCAGAGCTATTGTTACGAGATATGCAACTGAATGGGAAAAAATTGTAGGAAGACTAGGTAGATGGATAGATTTTCAAAATGACTATAAAACTCTGTATCCCTGGTATATGGAATCTATCTGGTGGATATTCAAGCAAATGCATGATAAAGGATTAGTTTATCAAGGTGTCAAAGTCATGCCTTATTCAACTGGCTGCAATACACCTTTGTCAAATTTTGAATCTGGTCAGAACTACAAAGATGTAGTCGACCCGTCACTTGTTATAACATTTCCCTTAATTGATGAGCCCGGAGTAAGTCTGTTAGCATGGACAACAACACCATGGACATTGCCAAGCAATCTTGCTGTATGTTGCAATCCTAATTTTGATTATGTTGAAGTTGTTGATAAGGCATCTGGAAATATTTACATTTTGTTGGAATCAAGATTAGAGCTTGTTTATAAGTCAAGTGATTTGTATACTATACGTGGAAAAAGAAAAGGTTCTGACTTGCTGGGAAAGTCTTATGAACCATTATTTCCATATTTTTTGTACATGAAAGAGAAAGGTAAATTTAATAAATTCTTCACTTTTCTAATTATTTATTTATGATTAAAACTAAGTGAGCTGAATTAAAAATAAATAGAATATTGATGAAATTATACTTAACTTATTGAATTTAATTTAATTTTTTAATTTGAATTAAAATTTACTAAAAATAAAAACAAATAATAAGAAACAATTTCAATTATATAAATCTTATGTATTCTTTAGGAGCTTTTAGAGTTTTAAATGATGGATATGTTACTGCTGAATCTGGTACAGGCATAGTTCATCAAGCCCCATACTTTGGAGAAGATGATTATCGTTGTTGTTTAAAAGCAGGAATAATTACAAGAGATCAAGAAACTGTGTGTCCAGTAGACAGTTGTGGTCGTTTTACTGAACCAGTAAAAGAGTTCCTTGGAAAATATATTAAAGATGCTGATAAAGAAATTTTAAAAAACCTTCAATCTAGAGGAAGACTAGTTTTTAGTGGAACTTGTAAACATAGTTACCCCTACTGTTGGCGATCAGATACTCCCCTAATATACAAAGCTGTGCCTTCATGGTTCATTAGAGTGGAATCAATTAAAGATAAGCTTTTAGAAGCTAATGCAGAGACTTACTGGGTACCAGATTATGTTAAAGATAAACGTTTTGGTAATTGGTTACGAGATGCGCGAGATTGGGCAATTAGCAGAAATCGGTATTGGGGAAATCCTATTCCACTTTGGGTCTCTGAGGATAGAAAAGAAGTCGTTTGTGTAGGAAGCATTGAGGAACTTGAAAAATTAACTGGTAAAAAGGTAAATATACAATTTCTTGATATTTATTTAACTTATAAATAAAAATTTTATTAATATTTTTTCTGTTATTAGGTGACAGATATTCATCGTGAGAGCATTGATGATTTAAAAATACCATCAAAACGACCTGGTCATCCACCCCTTAGCCGAGTACCAGAAGTTTTTGATTGCTGGTTTGAATCTGGTTCTATGCCATATGCTCAAATGCATTACCCATTTGAAAGAGTCAAAGATTTTGAAGAAAGTTTTCCAGCTGATTTTATTGCAGAAGGAATTGATCAAACTCGCGGCTGGTTCTACACATTACTTGTAATTTCGACAGCACTTTTTGGCAAACCGCCATTCAAAAATTTAATAGCCAATGGACTTATTCTTGCCTCAGACGGTCAAAAAATGTCAAAACGTAAAAAGAATTATCCTGATCCAATGGAAGTCGTAGATAAATACGGTGCCGATGCTTTAAGACTGTACCTTATCAATTCCCCTGTAGTAAGAGCTGAGAATCTTCGATTCAAAGAAGAAGGAGTTAGAGATGTTATAAAAGATGTATTTTTATCATGGTATAATGCATTTAGATTCCTACTTCAAAACATTGAAAGATTCGAGCACGACGAGAAATGTAAATTTGTCTATAAGGAAACAAAGGATCCCTCTCAACTGTCTAGCAATATTATGGACAGGTGGATAGTCTCTTTCACTGAGACACTTTTGCTGTTCCTAAAAACTGAAATGCAGGCTTATCGCTTGTACACAGTCGTTCCTCGGCTTATCAAATACATTGATAATCTGACTAACTGGTACGTTAGAATGAATCGAAAGCGCATAAAGGGTGATGGTGGAAAAGAAGACTGCCAGTTTGCACTTAATACCCTCTTTCGCGTAGTGTATACAATGGCAAGAATCAACGCTCCCTTTACTCCATTTCTGACTGAATTCATGTTTCAAAGACTGCGAAAGCTTTTACCATCGAACAATATGGACAGCATTCATTATCAAATGATTCCCGATGCTTGTACCGAACTTATAGATGAAAAAATTGAACGTGCAGTCTCTTGCATGCAGAGCGTTATTGAACTCGGCCGCGTCGTCAGAGATCGAAGAACAATCCCGGTAAAGTATCCACTGCCGGAAGTCATCGTAATCCATCAAGATATCAATATTCTCAATGATGTCCTTTCTCTCAAGTCTTATGTGCTAGAAGAACTCAACGTCAAAGAAATAACCGTTACCACCGATAAGAAAAAGTATGGGGTAACGCTAAGAGCCGAGCCGGATCATAAAACCCTTGGTGCTAGATTGAAGGGTGAATTTAAAGCAGTGACCTCGGCTATAAAAGAACTTACCGATGAACAACTTCAACTTTTCGTTGCTAACAAGGAAATAAAAGTGTTGGGTCACACGCTTGGAGAGGAAGATCTGCGTCTTATGTTTAGCTTCACTGGACCCGCTGCTGAAGAACTGTCTAAGCGTTATGAAGCCCACAGTGAGGGTAACGTTCTCATTTTATTAGACGTTACACCAGACGAAACTATGCAAAATGAGGGTCTAGCTCGAGAAATTATTAATAGGGTGCAAAAGCTTAGAAAAAAGGCTAAGCTTGTGCCTCTTGATGAAGCCACCGTCTATTATGATATCAAGGACAGTAACAGTACAATAGCCAAGATAATTGTAAGTCACAAAGACTTTATTGAATCTACTACCAAGACACCCCAAAAGAACATTTCTGAAAAACCTGCGAGCGCAAACGTAGTTATCGAAGAAACGTCAAATATCAAAGGTGTAGATATGCATTTAGTTTTAGTGTGCCAAAAATCGCAAGCAAAAACCACTACCGAAGAGGTTACTGAAAATAATACCAGCAGAGTTAATCCATTCAGTAAATATGTCAATGTTGAATTAATTGGCATTCAGCCTAGATATGGAGCCACAAGTAATAAGGGTACTGTTTTATTAGAAAATGCTAATCATCAAACTATTAATTATACCCAATTAATAGCAGAAGTATCTAAAATATTTGGAATTTATGGTTGTCATTTTGATTTGTATGTTAAGAATCAACAAATCAATGACAAAACTAATATTTCATCGTTAGCTGGTTCACTGCTCTATGCTGTAAAAACTGGAGAATCTGTGATAAATAATCCAGGACCCCCAGGACCATTTTGTCATTTTATAAATGTTCAAAATAAAGAAAGCAAGGGAACAGTGCTATTAGAAAATCCTCAAGGAAGCTTCATTTTGAATCATGAAACGTTACGAGAAAGTCTGAGGCTACTTTATCCTAATTCTAACTTTTTATTACCACCGGTATCTGTTTTAAAATTAGATGGTTTTACTTTACAAACTATTGGTTAAAATATATTTTTCAAAAACCGCTATTAAAAATCATTTATTACAAGTCATTCATAAAAATTATTTATATCTTATCACAAAAATCACGTCTAATAGTAAAAAAAAAAGTTTGTATGTGTAAATAATATAATAGGACAGTATTTAATAAAATGATTATAATCGAATGCGTAATTTTATAAATACTGATATTAAAATAATTTTTTAATTAACTTTTGGAATAATTAAATAATAATATTATCGGTATATAATAAAAGTCTGTATAAAGTCACAGTAGAAAAATTATGTTTGAGGATAATATATGAATTTCATACATAATTATATTTTGTTTAATATTTTTAATGGAGTAAAAGTCTATAAATACAGTTTAAACAATATTCTGTATAAAACAATAAAATGTCAAGTAAAAAACGTTTTTCTTACTATTTCACAAGTAGTGAAAAGTAAACAATATATTTATTGGTGTATTAAATAGAATGATAAAAAATGAAATTTTTTTCTTGGTAACTTATTTCAATGTGAATATTCACAGTAAGTATTTGGTTAAAGAGAATATTAAATTTAATTATATCCACTTTTAGTTAGAATAATTCTTTGCACATAATCCATTTAATAAAACTTAAGATTGTATCATCTCATAATCGATCATTGGGAAAAAAATTATAGGAAAATTTATAAAAATTAAACTACATTTATAATGAGGTACGTTAGAATATGCTTCTTATGAAAATAGAAAAAAATTCTATTTATAATATTAGATTTGGATAAATGCAAAATGCTTTGTATGTTAAATACCTGTTATATACCTGTTCTTTTAATCAAATATTAATAAAAAAAAATTATATTCTAAAAATTTTAAATTATTTAAAAATTATTTGAGCAAAGTTCCATTTGATTTATAAATTGGTCTTCTACGAACCAACCTGTTGTAAAATTATTTATTTAATATTTATTAGGAATAACGAAAAAACTTTTAAATAAATTTGCCTTCAGTAGTCGTCATAACATAACAATTAAGCATACGGCCTTAGGATTTAATTTTACCGACTTCTAAGTTCAAATTATCGCATTAGTGGTTTTGGATGCATTAATTTAATCTAATTGATCGTTTTTGACAACATCAAGGTAAAAATGTTTTACTAATTTAATTTTAAAATAGGCTTAAAAAGAGAAGTAGTAAATCTCTTAAAATGTTAACATAGAAAAAATTTACAGCAATTTCATTCTTTGAAGACCGATTCGTTAATCAACATATCACATCCACAAATAATAAAGCTTTTAATATTATTAATTTAATTATTTTATCTTAACTTAGACTAAAATTATTATATAATTAAATCTTTTTATTTTTTAAATAAAAAGTTTTTAAAGTATTACTTTAAAATTTTTTTGCGCGATACAATAAACATTTAACCGACCAGAGATGTAGCGGGAATTGTTGTTAGCGAATATATTTGAAAGCATCAAATACAAAGAAAAAATATATTATTTTGAATTATCTAATAGAAAGTGGATTACAATTAACAAAATAGTTAATAAATTTTCACCGGTTCTTTACTGCTTTAATTAGTAATTAATTAAGTAGATTTGTTTTAGCTAATGACTAGCACAAGTTTTGTGAAATGCTTTGTAAAATGCTTCATGATTGCTGTGTTACAAGTTGCACTCTTTGCCGAGGTGCTTCAATATAAATTACACGCCGTTGCTCATCCGGATGTATGAGCTGATCCGTATTTTTCCAATGATACTTTTTTTCGCTATCCTTAACACGTCTCTTATCAATATAGCTTATGACACAACTAGTCGGAATCCAAATGAGAGCTGTACTTATGATGACAGCCCCGACAATATTGTCTTTTAGGAAGCGCATCACTTTGTTTATGTTGATGTCTTCTATGATATCCCAGAATCTCTCTACAACGTCTTGTATAGTTTTCTCGCAAGTGCCTTTATTGCAGAAACCTTGAATGCAAGGAGTACCATCAGGTAAGATATCTTGAGGATCAATAGGGAAACATGTGTCATTCAAGCCCATGCGACAACATCTCTTGCAAGCATCGCTCGCTAAAAAGGTAGAAAAATCACAATTAGATTAAAACTTGTACCTTATTTTTATCTTAATTTTTCATTTGCTATTTTCAAAAAGAAAAAAAAGATGAATTGAGAAACTCACTGGTATCACACATGCAACTGGTCAATCCTTGAGTTTCGCAGTAGGGCACACATTTTCCTTGATGACATTGTCCCCGTTCGAGGCAGCTGGTACCGTCTTTCATGGGCGGTGATCGCGGACACTCGCTAGAAGCACCAGTGCACCGAGACTCTTGCTCACAGGTAGCGTACTGAGCGTCTCGGCACTTAACACCTGGACCCATGAATGCGCAGTTTTGACAACACGGAGAATTCTTGTCGCTGCATACCGCTCCCTGATTACGACGTAGCTTGCAGTTTTTATCGCAGCAACCATCGTTGTCCTCCGTACCCAGCAAGCCGGCATCGCATTCCTCGTCGCCCTCCACTCGTAGATTGCCGCAGAATGATTCCTCTGGTTCTGAGAAGCACCTACCAGATTTAGCCTGTAGTACATTGCGAATTGCGCGAAGACTGCACGGAGAAAAACGCTAAAAACATTTTGCTAATTAATATAACACTACATAATGTTTAATAATATCATATTCAGTTATTTCTACCTTATTGTTCACGTCATAACCACTGACACTGTAGGTGTACATTAAATATGAACCTCCCTGACTTGCACTTGGACTGCATTCCTATTAAATAGTAAGACAATTATTTATAATGCATTCTACTATAATTATTATAAATATTGTTACTTACTGTAATATCAGGATCATGTTCAGAGCCCCAATTATGACCAAATTCGTGAGCAGTTACTAAATCTGCCTCACGTGTTATCACTCTTTGTCCATAGTGATTCCTACTTGAGCTCAAACCGGAATTAAGGTACAATGTATAACCATTTTTGAAGTATTCTGAATAAGCAATTAATAATAAGTATTATAGTAAAATAAATTTCAAAATAAACTTTAGTTGAATTCTCTATTAAAAATACTAACCAGGTGTGCAAATTCCACCTACAGAATTTCTACGAGGTGAGCCAACATATGCAAGACCTAGAATACCACCTTCAAACTTGAGATCAGTAAATAAGTGTGCCAGGCAAAAATCTTTGTGACTATATTCCCTACTGAAAACCTACACACAAAATTGTAATTTTTAGATATATGAAAAAAAAGAAACTAATGTTTGTAAATGTTATGTTTACTTCAAGTAATGTTCGGACATCCCACTTTTCTCTGACCATATTATAATGAGTGTCACCACCCCTGACACGTGTTGGTTCACTGTGAACAACTATTTTTTTAATTACAAAGCCCATCCCCTTGAAGCCATCTTGTTCTTTATGATCCTGCCACATTGTATCATTATAAATCTTGTGAACTCTATCAATTAGACTAATCTGTAAGTAAATTAAAATTGGTCCATAAATAATTTAAGCTTTTCATAAATAACATAAAATAAAATAACATAACATAAAATAATAAAACTTACTAAATAATTAATTGTTGTTTTAGTGCTACTAGCACCCATCTCTTGATAAAATCTATAGTCAGCTACTAAAAGTAGTGGGCATCTTGTTTTAGTTGGAGTATATTCATAAGTTTCTGTTTGTCTTTTTGTCCTATTATGATAATCTTTTTGCACATTTTGTAAACTATCGTCAATTTCATCATTTTCACTATACAATTCATCTCCTTCCTTTACATATCCACAAGTTTTTGGAGCCCCATGAGTGTGACCTTGACCATCTTGATAATGTTCCCAACTTAATTTTACATTAGATGCTTTATATACAATCATTGTTTTATTATTTGTTTCTGGAAGATGCCTCCATGATGGCTAAAGTAAGAACAGAGATATAAGTTATTACTCTTCTTTTACATTCATGTTCATGAAAAATCAATAAACAATATACCTCAATATGGTATGTTTCATCAGATACAGTTATACTTCCTGTCAAAACTCCATCATCAATATGTACTTGGGCATGTGAATCTGTTTCTCCAAACACTCGACCGTGATAAAAACTTTCATGATCTAGAATGTTTTAAATTTTAGTAATATTACATTACAGTGATAATAATAGTTATAAATAATTTTTACCTAAGTGAACCGTTTTCTCTTGTCCATCTCCATCTACTTCATAAGCTTTAAATTTAGAATGAATGACTTCCTTTCGAGGAGTTAAAATTAGTCGAAAATGCCTAAAACATAAATTTTATCTACAGTTCTATATCATAATAAAATATGATCATATAATATCTATTGACTTACTTTCCATGAGTATAAAAATCTAGCTCACTTATTTTGTTGTAAGGATGGTTACTATGTTGAGTACCTCGTTTTACAATTCTATGCTCAAAATCTAAAGCATGGAGTGTTTCATAATACTTAAGATTTCTGTGTAATGCAACTACAAAAGAAAAATTTTTTTGCTATAAAATAATGCAAAATTTATAGACAATTAATAAGTCGTGAGTCACAAAACTAACCTGAAAAGTCAATACCAAAAATAGTAATACTTAATAAAATCACATAAAAAATTTGATCCTTCATTCTTCTACATTAATAAATAAACATATAAACTGAAAAAAACTAATAGCTACAGTATTTACATTAAGATAATTATAATACTGTCACTTGTCGTTGAATCAACATTGTTAAAAACCATTTCACTTGTCATTTGTCAATTATCACATCATCATTTTCTACCTCCAAACCTCCATTGCTGACTGCTGTTTGCTGATCAGCTGGCTTTTGTTGACTGATATTTAGGTTAAGTTAAGTTTCAAAGTGTTATATCTGCTTCAGTCATTGACTATACATTGCTGAATGAGATAGCAAACTCGTGCTTTATTCTTTGAAATCTAGTTCCTACAGTATTTTGATTGGTTCGAGTCTACTTTTTCATGTATATATTTTTTCGAACCTTCAAAATGGAACAACTACCGAATTTATAACCTCGACAAACATCAGAAAGACTGATCAAAAGCATGTTTATTGTACAGACATAATATTAAGTAATATAAAAAATAATCATGGAAAAAGAAGGCAAATTTATTTTTTATTAATATCTTATGAATTGCGTAATATACTTCATGAGATTTTTGCAAATGAAATTATTATACTTTTCAGAAATTTGCAAATACTTCAATGGAATCATTGGAAAAGAGAAAGATATATCTGCTGGAATGGCTGCAATCCGCACATTATTAAATGTTTTGGAAAAATCCAAGTGTAAGTGTTTACTTAAAATTGTTTAAACACTTTCTACAAAATCTATAACAAGTAGAAACTTATACAAAATATTAAATTTACATTTATAGCAGAAACAGTCCAAGAATTACGATACTGTCTACAAAATGCTGTTGATGCGATGAGATTGACTGATCATCCTGTGACTTCAATTGCATCTGGAAGTGAACTGTTTCTTAGATTTATTACTTTAGCTACTTTAGATACTCCTGTAAGTATTATAATAATCACATTAAATTTAAATATGATCAAGGAGTGTTATTATAAAGCTGTTTCTTTTAGTCGTTTGCAGAATGTAAAAAGATTATGTTACATAGAGGAAAAATATTTTATGAAAAATTAGTAGCAGCAAGAGGGAAAATTGCCAAATTAGCATCTAGTTTTATCACAGATGGATCGGTAAAATTAAATTAATTAGTATTTAATTAAATATTCAATCAAAAATAAACAATTTTTTAAAATTTTTTTTACAGAGAATTTTAACACACTCACGATCTAGAGTTGTCTTAGAAACAATGAAAGAAGCCGCTAAAAATAATAAACTCTTTGAAGTTTATGTTACAGAATCACAACCAGATAGCAGTGGGTATGAAATAAATAAATAATTTTTAATTCATATAAATAAAATATGATTTTATTTTTAAATTTATCTGTTTTAATAAAGTATCTGAAGAAATTTTGATCATAAATCTGTCACAAAATTACTCTCTGGCATATGCATTATACATTGAATTTTACATAAATAATGAAAACACTATTTTAATTCTATTTATGATTGATTTTTTAGTTATTTTATTTTATTCATTTACTTCTAACTAACATGTTAATATTATAAAAAAATACTTATTTTTAGTAAATTTAATTTAATTAATCTTTGCAATTCAAACTTTAAAATTAATAAAACTAATAATTTAGAATTTATTTAGTTTATAATTTTAAAATTCAGTAATTTTTATTTATTTTATTAATTATGTAATTTTTTAGAATAAAAGTTTGATTTAATTAACAATCTATAATATTTAATATAGGATAGAAATGTGTAAAAACCTTAAAGAACATGGAATTTCCTGTACATTAATATTAGATTCATCTATGGGCTATATTATGGAACAAGTTGATATGGTAATGGTAGGAGCTGAAGGAGTTGCAGAAAGTGGTGGTATTATTAACAAAGTAAGCAAAATTAAAATTATTGTATATATATATTGAATATACCCGAAATTAAATAAATTTTTTATTTTAAGGTTGGAACTTATACAATGGCAATTTGTGCTAAGGAAATGAAAAAACCACTTTATGTGTTAACTGAAAGTTTCAAATTTTCTAGAATTTATCCTTTAAATCAAGTCGATCTTCCTAATGAATTTAAAGTAAGTAAACAGTATTACCTAAGTAAAAATATTATTAGAAATAATTTACATAAATATCTAAAAATAGAAAAAAAAAAAAAAAATAAAAATAGTACAGCAATAAAAAGTACAAAATAAAATTGATATGTATTGAATTTTATGACTAAAGCTTAATAATGCTTAGTAGAAATTATTTAGCTCAGAATTGTTTAAAGTTTTTACAATTTATTATCGAAATGTAATTAATCAATAATTTAATAATTTTTGCAGTATACATCTAGCACATTACGAAAAGATTTACGGAAGGAGCATCCACTAGTTGATTATACACCTCCTCAATACATCAGTCTTCTTTTTACGGATCTTGGAATATTAACACCTTCAGCAGTCAGTGATGAACTTATAAAACTTTATCTTTAATAAAGGTAGAAAATGAAAAAATTTTACAGTATAGCTTCATTTGTAGCTAAAAATATTTTTATATTTTAAATTTGTTATAAAGTCTTTAATTTATAAGTAATTTATTTTGTGAAAATTAGATACAAAAGTCAAGGATAAAATTTTAAAACACTCAAATTAACTGATGTACTTATATGTATATTTTTATACAAGACATTCTCAAACGAATTATTACAAAATTTCATATACATTATTGTAATCAATAACGATCATGAGTATTGAACCATTGACGTAGTTTGATTGAAATTGTATCTTTATATGAGCATACAAATTATTTAGAAAATGACTATTGTTGATGTAATTAAAAATTTTATTACTTTCGGGCAGTGCTCGCCTTCTAATTATTCTAAATATATATTTATATTTATATATAAAGGGATCACGGCTCACTTTCAAAAAAGAACAATAAAACTTAAAATATACAATTTGTATAGAAATGCACGCTTTACAAAGCATACAATTTTTATATAAATAAAGAATGGCAAAAAACAATACAAACGACTTGATAGAATATTCTAAATAGTTAAAAACAGATGTAATTATTCTTACAATTATTATAATACTTCGCTTGACGAGCACATCATTTTATAAACAACAACATTTGAGATTTACATCTCTTCAATAGTTTTAGCTTAAATTTATTGCACGATAAGTATTTGAATACTGTCACGTTTGACATTTAAAAAATACTGTGATTCGTGCAGTTGTAAGATTTTTCAAAAATTATTAAATGCATAACAAAACGCGCTTTACAGATTTCAACTTCTTTTTTTTGTAACTAAAAGTGATTTTTTTAAACATTTTCTGCAAAAATTATATTATAAAATACTGCGTTTGTATATAATTCAAGCTTGCACAAGTTTGTAAGCTTGTGTTAAAGTATCAATAACAGAGTATATCTGATCAAAGTGTGGTCTTTTCTCTGGTTCATATTCCCAACATCGTAACATAAGATGATAAATTTCATCTGGAGTTCCTTCTGGAGCAGGCATTCGATATCCTAAAATGATAAATTTCAAATTGTATTTAAATTGAAATTTGTCATGAATATTTTATTTTATCTATTTACCTCCATCTATTTTTTCACGAGCTTGAGAATTAGATAAACCACTATACGGATAACCTCCTTTAGAAAAAATTTCCCACATTAGCACACCATAACTCCAAACATCACAGAGAGACGTATATTTTCCTGTAAAAAAATATTCATATATAAATATCCGTATATAAATAAACATTTACAAAGCCTCAATGCTTGAAACTCAATTTTGCTCACGTTTGGATAATAAAGTACACTAAATCAAGCTTTGTGCACGTTGTATTAAAATAGAATGTTATATTAAACTAGCTCGTTAAGCAGGTGTTTTACGCACGGGTAAAGTTCGCCTTATTTATCTCGGGAGACAAATACTCGAAGATAAAATATTTGTTTAGTAGATGTCTGTCAAACATTATTGTTCAATACAAGAACACAAAAGTAGTTTTTTGACACTCCTTGCGCGGTTCGGTTCTATACATGAGCGAGGAAAAGTTTTTTCAAAATCGCGTGGCCTTTTCACCCTTGTTTCGGTGGGGCACGAACGTCCCCGTGAGGCTGAAATTACTTTCTCGCACTAGGAGCGAAATATACTATTTCGTACGGCCCCCGTAAAGCTCATTTTAAAACACGCATTTTTTCGATCGTGCGAAAAACGAGCTTTGCTACGGAGTGCGCAAAAAATGACTTTAACTTTGTATACACTATTCATTCTTGCTTCACTATAAAGGACTCAAATTTCCATACAAAGTTAAAATCACTTTATCGTATCATTATCGAATATTTATCGAGTATTTTTTTTTAATTACCAAAATTAAGTGCTTCTGGAGCAGTCCACTTTATAGGAATTTGTTTCATTCCGTCGGATACGATATATTCTTCTTCTTCCCTTGACATGCCAAAATCTGATATTTTTACGATAGAGTCGTACCCTGCAGTTAATTTTATTTTAAAATAGTTAATAGTAAATATTTTATAAAATACTGTAAATTTAAAATGAAGTAATAATAATTATTTAAATTACATACCTACAAGACAATTCCGAGCTGCTAAATCTCTATGAATGCAATATTTGGACTCTAAATAACACATTCCTGCAGCAGCATCTTTGCACATTTGAAGCTGCTCAACTTGTGTTATGCTGGATGCTTTTTTTCTTAAATATGTTAGAAGTGACCCACCTTTTTTGCAAAATATAATATGAGTTTAATTTTTTCATGTATAATTATGAATAAATGAAAATGTTGAATCTTACCGGGAACTAATTCCATAACAATCATTATAGGCTGTTTTTGTACACAAATTCCTATAAGTTTGACTATATTTGGATGATCATATTGTTTTAAGATTCTACCTTCTTGAAGAAACTTTCTTTTCTGTTCGTCAGGCAATGTTACTTTACAAGTTTTAACAGCTACTTCAGTCTTACATGTTTTTAACAGTGCTCTATAAACGTCTCCAAAATTACCCTAAAATACGTGAAATAAATTTAGACTAATTATGCAATAATTACATTACAGATACTGGTTTTTAATACTGACGCGACCAATTTTTTCTAATAGAACAACATCGTCATTGTTAAGTTCCCAACGCTCTCTCGAAATTGGAGTTTTCAATATGGCTCCTGATCGACTAGTTACCGGTAATCCAGACTTCAATTGATGTGTTATAAGTTCTTGGATTGAAGGAAATGTTGGTCCTTCAAATCGGAAATGTCCCTGCAAGTCAACATAAATTTTAAATCGTAAAATATTTCTTCAGATAAAAATCATTAAATCAATGCGTTTTATCCATAAAGTTGTATTGCTTGTGTATAAGAATAGTAGGTTTATGTTTTTATGAATCAGAGAACTTTAAAATTTTCTATATTTCTTAAAAATTTTAATACTACAATACTATTAATATTTCAATACTATAATACCTCTTGCGTTGTCTGAACAATAAAATGTTTATGACCATCCCAGCATACAGATAAAACAATTTGGCACTCATCATTCCTGGTAGTTTCTCGCACCAGAAAGTCTCCCTCATTAACTAAAAGTCGAACGACTTCCTCCCTCGGTAGTACACCGTGAAACCATTCTTCGTCCATAAGACCGCCATTTCCACTGCCTTTTTGATTATTATAGTTAGAGATTCCACGCGGAACTACCTGAATTCAATATAAATAAACATGTAAAATAATTGTAAAATCATATATGTTTGATTCAGATCTTACATGTACTGTAGCATATACTACAGTTGAAAAAAATGAACACAAAAAATATGAAACAAATATTTAGACACACTAGTCATATATAGCTGTGACAGTGCCTTATAAGTAGGTTAATATTACAACAACAGTAATAGTTTTAATATAAAAATTTAAATTGTTACGGATTAAAAATAAATCAATGAAATAAATAAAAAAATAAGGTATATAGTTAAACAAGTATTATAAGAATATCATTTATAATCTTTAACTTTTTTTGGTATTACGAATTTTTATTACTTATAATAGGTTGCAAAAATCAATTAAAATAACAAAACATGCCTAAAGATTTCGACATATTAAAAGAAAAATTCGCAAATACAACCATATAGCAAAACTAAAAAAGAATATTCTTTTATTAGAAAAAGTTTTTCAAATTTTTTTTTTTAAAATATGTAGAAGAATGATTGTTTATACTATATATGATTCAATATGCAATTAATCAAGTAGATTTCGTTACAAAGTTGTAAAACTCAATTTTTTTCATTATTATCAGGTTATAAATAGAATATTACGCACCTACGGAGCAAAAGTCAAGAAAGCCCCAGATCGCATACAAAATGTCACTCGAGCCGAAAGCTAGGGTGACAAACGTGCGATCTGAGGCATTCTTTATTTTTTCCGTGTGCGTATAGTATTCTTTTGCCTGACAAGACCGAAATTACAATTTTTGTGATCGGGAACCGGAACCGCGAGAAAAACTCGTACTTTCGGCCCGCGAGACAAAAAATGCAATTTTTAGAAACTTGTAATCGTTAAAATTTTTTTATTAGTATAAATTTCTCTTCTATTATTATAAAAATATAGAATTATTTTTTTCAGATTTAGCAAAGATCAAAAATGATCTACAGATAACGTCGCAATCCATCTAATAAACAAACACCAAAATTTATCAAACACACAATCTAAAAAAGTGACGCGGATCAAATTGTTGACATACAATTGGAGGGGAATCAACCTCTCTAGTAGAACCTTCACTGCTAGCTCTAAAGAGACCATTTTTCTCATTGTGTATTACAGGTAATGATTTAAACGGTGATCTAATGATTGTCATAAATTTTTGATTTCTCCGCAAGGTGAAGAAACCATTATCTGATATGGTACTCCTCTGCAAGTCAATTTTGAATTCATAAACATTTGAATTTTGTAAAATTACAAAAATAACATTATACAAGTCAGTGTTAGTTATATTATGATATCACATTAATGTAAATATTGCTATTTTACAAGAAAAGTATACAAGAAAAGTAAAAAACATACATTAAACAATCGTTTTACTTTTTCAATAAATGTTTAAATTAACCAACTTTTATAATTAATTTAGTATTATTACTTTTGTACAGTATTAGTGCAAGTGCAAATGTGTAATTTAAAAGATCTACTTTTAGGATAAATGTTTATATAATAAATAATCTTTTATGATGATTTTATTTATTTTACCTTATTTATTGGTTCTGAAAAAGATCCCTCCATAGAAAGGTCACATCCAGAAGGTAGTTCTTCACAGCCAAGTTCGTTTAAAGCACCTCTTATCACTTCAGCTTGTCTTTGCAATTTCCTTTCTTGACAACGTAACCTAAGTTCTTCTTGTTCTTGAGAATAATCTAAAGAAGATCTATAAAAATAATTTCAAGAAAATTTTAAATTATGCAAATGTTTTTAACATTATTTTACGCACTCTTTAACAACCAGTTTTTTTTCTGTAGTAATAAAATAATTTATTAATAAAGAATAATTATTTTGAATTATATCAATAAATCAAAAACTGTTATGAATCAGATTTTTAAAACGGTAACTATCACGATAAAGATTGTTTGGCAGAGATTAACGAATTAAAATTTATTTTATTAAACACTAAGGGCAAAATTCTATTTTTCATAACTATACAAAGTTTGCAATATACCCGATTTCGCTTTCAAACTGAAGCGCATGTAAATACAATTCTAACTTTTCAAAGTGTTTTAAAAAGTAGTAAGTGAAACACATGTATCAATGATTCACAAAAATATTACTGTTTTGTACAAATATATGTTTTTAAAATTGGAAGTTAAAGAACGAAATAGATATATCAATTAATGTCATACTTTGATTCGCAATTATTGTCCGTATTAGATTGTACTGTTTGCCGACTCTGCTGAGTCGTTTTCAAAGAGGTTTCTAATTCAGTTAATCGATTTCTTAACCAATCTATTGTTAGATTATCGACTGTCAACTTATTAGGAAGCAATTTTCCTGATGTATCATCTACAAGATTTTCATCAAAGATGAATCGAATTGGAGATGCCGGTCTGGTTCTAAAATTAAATTAATTGAATTAAATATATTTTTAAGATTAAACTTATAAATAGTATATTCAATGTAAATAAATTTGCCTAAAATGTTTCAAATTTTGTCATTTATTAACTTGGCTGGCTGTTGGAAAACGCGTAAGAAAAAAGTGAAGGCTGACTTATGAATACATATTTTAAAAACGAAAATAAATAGAAGAAATATAGACGAGGAATTCGAATAATAAACAAATTAATTTAAAACATCCCAAGCGAATAAATTCACGATAATTATAAATTAAACTACTAAAGAATAAAGTAATCTTCCCGATGAATGTTATTTGTCGTCCGTTCTAAGCGAGGATAACGATTACATCGTCGAAAAGATTTTAAATCATAGAGAATATAACACTTTTTTTTCTTACAGTAGAAAATGTGTTTTTTTTTTGTAAAGCTAAAAAAAGTATGCGTTTTATTTCCTATGTCAATAAATAATATTATTTATAATATTACCTATGTTTTCCTATAAAATCTTTATATTCTTCTATAGGTTTTACAGTATCAACAGCCTTTTGCATACGACTATGAATTTCTAAAAACTTTTCATTCGTAAAATCTGTATATTTGACTATGTCTTGTAGAATTCCTTTCCTAAAACAAGAGAAATAATTGTCAAATAGTTAAAATATTTTAATAGTTTATTATTTTAAGAAGCGATTTATTTTACCTTAAATGCCTCTAAGCAAGCTTGCAAGTACAACGTTTTTTTAGATAAATTTTTTAATTGATATAAATTATGTTTTAATAATGCAAAAAACTTACCAAGCAATAACAAAATCTTGATGAATAGCTTGTTGTCGTTGTAAAAGACTAGGCAAGTAACAAGTTCGTAAGTCATGTTCACATTCAGTAACTGCACCCAAAAGTAAAACATATTCATTGTGGGTCAAGTGTAATTTACGACAAGCTTTCT